>CABEEJ010005033.1:14430-29998 GCA_901482245.1 Timema douglasi
GGTCCCGGCACAGATTTATCTGATTACCAAACCCTTCCTTCACCTCTGACAAGACATCTTGTGAATGTGGGGAATGCCAGGCCTCCACCGTGGTTCGGATTCCACGTTAAACTGTAGGTCCTTCATTTCATCTCACAATCACCCTACCATTACACATTAGCGTAAGTGCGTACAACCCGAACGGGTAGTAAGACGCGGTGCTAATAATAATAATAATAATAATAATTTAAATAGACAAATTTACAATAAACGTTGCTATCGAGAACATTAAAAACAGAAATAACGTCACAAGTTTGCGTTAGAAGAGAGTTTGGAGCACTAAAAGGTTTCTAATTGTGTCATAATCATAATAAATCGAGTTAAGATAGAATTTATCATGGCAAGTGGTAAACAAATTTACGTTGAACGTTTTCCAACCTGAGAGATTCCGTTGAGGTAATGGAGTTCCACACCACAACGGCTTGACAAGCTTAGATCTAACCAAGGCTTGGTGCAGTGATAAAATACAACCGATTTTAGTGAATGCATCAAAGTAATTTCAATGAGTAAGATAGTATATAGTCATATTAATAATAACAATAATTTTCATTTAATTCATTTGCATTTTTCCTTAATTAAAGTGCTAGCCAACAGTTTAGACCTCTACACTGAAAAAATACATAGCACAAGGCTAACAAAATATTAAGTATAAACCATTCACCATTGGAGTGGTGGTAACTGACATCCAGCAGAAGATGAAGATGTAAAAAAAAAACAATTTATATAAAAGCTTAATAAAAACAAAATTGTTCGTTGTGAAAGTTTCGACTGTCGAAAAGTGACAATGAATCAAATTGTTTGGCGAATGGATATATGAGAGTTGTATATCTAGTGACTTTTCCTAGCTGTCCCTTACTACCCCTCCCATGGTGAACGGAGTATACATTGTCTGTATGTACAATAAATTAGGTCTAGGGGTAAGGTGTCAGACTTCTATGCTGGCGGCCGGGGTTCAATACTCGGTCCCAGCAAAGATTTATCTGATTACCAAACCCTTCCTTCACCTCTGAAAAGACACCTTGTAAATGTGAGGAATGCCAGGCCTCCACCGTGGTTCGGATTCCACGTTAAGCTGTAGATCCTCCATTTCATCTCACAATCACCCTACCACTACACATTAGCGTAAGTGCGTATAACCCGAACGGGTAATAAGACGCAGTGCTAATAATAATAATAATAATAATAATAATAATAAGTAGCTAATCCATAGTAGTAATTATTTAGTGAAGAGCTCACATTAATAATAATAATGACCATGATGATGAAATATTGCGGGTATCCTCACATAGTTTTACCTCATATCGGATGGACCCAAAATGCATCTAACACACATCATTGGTCTCATGGAGTGGATATAAGACCGATTTTCTGGTGTCGGGGAGGTTGGAGCACGAATCCCAGCCGTGTATACTTAGGGTGGTTTTTCCTAAATCTTATTCATTCCACCCTCCGTTCCAACAAATTCGGGAACCTTTCCTCTAAACTCTACCTTAATCCTCCTTACTTTAGCAGAGTAATTAAAATACGTATAGTTTGGACGGTTAGCAAGGCGTGGTGGATATATTAACAGCGAATTAAAAAGTTACAAGCTTCGGTAACCGCATAGTCTAATGCGCTACTTTCTCAATAGATTAGACCGCCGAAGACGGGAAGATTAAGGTTTTATCTTGGTCGGGTGTAGTGATGGTTATTTTTACTGAATGATTTTCCACTCTCCTTCCATGCAAATGAGGGTACACGTACACTAAGTTTAACCCTACTAATCTATATTACATTATTATAATTAGAGACATAGGCGTATGAACATGATCATATAGTAAGATGTGGTGCTAATTTTTTTTTAAAATAATATCATTGTTCATATTTCTGTTTGGAAGATTAACGGTGTTTTGGCCAACCCAACCCAACTCTCCTCCTGTAAGACAGACCCACTATCACTCACAACTTACTAAAAAATATTTACAAATGAAAGATACAGGGGGAAAAGTTGGAGGGTCACGCTACACACATTATCTAAGACCGTGACTTTTACATCTCAAACCCCATAAAGACCTCAACCAATATTTAAAAAAAAAATTCAATTCAAATATGACAGAGACCTCTTTTATATATAATATAAAGTGCATTAGAAAGTTCTCATGATTGTCTAACAGATGTCAGCAATAACTAAATTTGAGTTCAAATTGGACTTTCCCTCTTGTACCCTTTAAATGGATGTTACATTCTGTTATTATTATTATTATTATAATTATTATTATTATTATCACCGCGTCTTACTACCCGTTTGGGTTATACGCACTTACGCTAATGTGTAATGTTAGGGTGATTGTGAGATGAAATGGAGGACCTACAGTTTAACGTGGAATCCGAACCACGGTGGAGGTCTGGTATTCCTCACATTCACAAGAGGTGAAGGAAGGGTTTGGTAATCAGATAAATTTGTGTCGGGACCGAGGATTGAACCCCGAACGCCAGCATAGAAGTCTGACACCTTACCCCTAGACCACCAGGTCACCTTTGTTACTATTATTATTATTGTTGTGTCTTACTACCCGTTCGGGCTATAAGCCTGTATATTAATTACGCTAATGTGTTGAGGACGAATAAGGTTGAACAGATAGGGAATGTACCCGAATTTGAGTTGGGGGGGAAGAGGGGACAACCAACCTCATTAGACCCAACCGGAATTCGAATCCCAATCTCCCCACCATCAGCAGTCAAGTATATTGCGAGGGTGACGTCTTTAACATGGGACCACCAAAATGGGTTCTTTATTAATTAATATTTATATTTATATATACTTTAACTATCCTACCACCTTCTTCAGATGACCACAAGGTATAAAGTGTCATACTCGTGTAAAACTATACTGATGAAGATGGGAAAGTCAGGGTTAAAATCCCGGTTGGTTTCCAAAATTACTCTCCACTCTCCCTCCACGCAAATGCAGATACACTTCCTCTAAATTCAACCTTTTTCAACCTTAACTTATTAGCCTAACTAGTACATATGCGTATCAACTGAACCGGTAGAAATACGTAACGCTACAAACCCATAGCTATGCAAACATGAAATTATTAATGGTTTCTTATTCTTTCAGCACTAAAATGAGGGTACGCTCCCTCAAAAGTTCTGCTCTCCTCTTCCTTACCCCATTGAGGGTGACTTTTTGGATATATCGTACGGGTAGTACTCAAGTGGCGTAATTTAGTACTCACTATTTTGTAACCGGTAAAACAACGATTATATAAGCAGCTTCAACCATATGGAGACATAGCACTGTTTTACACGGCCATCCTTTCTTATTATAATCCGCGAGAAATGGAAGGAATGTGGTAAAAGGGCATAAGAAATTTTAATAAAACCTTGGACGTGTATGCCACTCCCAATAATAATAACAATAAAATAAGAAATAGTGGTGTTGTGTGAAGTGAAGTGTTAAAAAACAAGATAATATAACAGAAAGAAAGTTGACTTGTATGTCAGAAGTGTGAACCAGTCGGATGAAGGAAGCGCCAGCGATGAAATTCCTGGTTTGTGGAGGAAATGCGTCGAGACTTTTGTGAAGCCAACGAAGGAGCCAACTTGCACACGGTAAAAAATAAATGATACAGAACTCCGCACGGACTTTCTCGCTCTATTGTTTGAAAATAGAGATATTTACTCAAAACTCGTAATATATGTTAAACGAAATAATATTCAATAGCAAACCCAAGCATAAATTGCACTCTACTTATGTAAAACTGTTTTTTTTAGTCCCGGTTTTAAATTGTATAATTTTGTTTTTAAATAATTAATGTCCTCAATTGTATGTTTGAACCGATAAAAAATATCAATGTTGGGTCCACAAGGGTCAACACTTTGTATTAAAATTTCAACTTCCGGTTAAAATTTTCGACATTTTTTTAGGTGTTGCACATCTCCATATCATCGCATTTTACTAAATTCCTCATTTATAAATTTTGACCAATAAAAAATATAAATATTGACTATTGAGTTTAAAATGGATATAGATCATTGTTGTACAAACATTTCTCCTAAGAGTTTTAAGCAAAAATAACATAAACCTTTTGAGAGACTTATATATAATTACTCTATGGCACTGGAGAATTATTGCGTTAAAACTTAAGTAGTATCTCTTTACAACTAAAGCTCACAAAATTGTATTAATATTATATTTGCCAATATCTTAGAAACTGTTGGATTTATAAATATATATTTCAAATATAAAAGTTTTTTATTTTTAATAGTACTACAATTTTTCAATGATAAGTTATTTAGTATCTCAAATAGTTGTGGAGATACGTAAGTTTCTTCTTCTGTAAAGTACCTTAAAATTAATTTTCATGGTAAAATGAAAATAGCCAGTTTATTTATAATCTTAATAAACACCTAGATACGAATTTCATTCAAAATCGTTAGAGTCTATTTTGAGAAAATCGATTTTTTCTCTTTTTGCCCTTTCTTAAACTACTCTTAATTTTAAATCTAAACAGACACACAGATAGACGGCATTGCAAAGACCACGTTTTAGGGTTTGGAGGGTTTTGAGACGTCGACGTCCATCAACATTTCAGGTTAAATTTTCTTTTGCGGTCGCAATATTTTTACCTTTTGTGTTAAAAAAAAAATATATATTTACGTATAGCTTGAGAGTTATTGGTTTTATAAAAATACGCTTCTAATAAAATATTTGTATTATAAAGAGACCTAAATATTTGTAATGATAAGTAATTTCATATCTCAAAAAGGTTTAGGAGATTTTTTTTAATGCATCAGACTAGAGTCCTTAAAGTCATTTTGCCGAAATATTGAGAGAATCCATTTTATTTTGAATATTTATAAATGTTTAGAAATGAAATTTAATCAAAATCGTTTAAACCAATTTTCTCAAAATCTGCTTTTTCTATTTTTGCTCTTCGGTAAACTACCCTCAATTTTAGGGTTAGATATCCAATCCCAAAAAACCTTCGGGGCAACCCTATTAAAACCCTAGATACCAAGTTTTAGCCCGATTGGTAAAATAGTTTAGGCTCTAGTCGGAGGTACAGACAGACATACGGAAAGTCAAAAACAACTTTTTTAGATTCGGGGGGGTCATGAAATGTCAAGATTCATCAAAATCTTGAGCTCGATTTTTTTTACGATCACAATATTTTCTTTACCTGTAAGATAGCGAGAAAGTAAAAAAGCAGGGCGTGAAGGGGCTCAGAACGTTAGGATATAGTAGTACTCAATAAGAGTAATAAAGTCTACATATACAGTCAAGTTTATCTCTAGGTAATAAATAAAATTAGAATGGATTTTGAATGTAATTTTGGGTTTAAATTGAACAAATATCCCAACAAGAAGTGTTTATTTACCTTTTATCCTTTCATTCCCACACAAATTTCACATCTTCTAATAATAATGTTGCATGCTCTTTGAAAAATCCGAGTCTTCATTTGAATCGTCTGACAACTGTTTTCAACTCTCGCTTGTAAGACTACTTACGGTCAGACTTGCGAACCGGTCGCGGTGATGTGTTTCATAGATTCTTACGAGGGCGGCCATACTTGACGACAGATTTGTAAACGCTTTCGTGAGCGTTTTCAGGTCGCGGCGACAAGAACTCTCACGGTTTATTATTTTCTTCTGGAGGTTGCCACACTAGCGTTTCATGTCGCCGCCTGCCGTGAGGAAACTGTGTGTGTTCCAGTCTGGAGTTGGCCTCTCGCAGGTCAACACCTCACAGATTCCACAACTCTTTCTTCCACTGGAATAATTGTGTTAGTGATTCTCGTCTTTTGTTTCTCGATTCCCTCTCTGACGTACAGTATGTTCACCGTAGCTCTGTACCTGAATGGCAGTTGAAAAATCATATGTTTAGGTTTGTGCACCTAGACACCCTTTTATAACCACAAGAAACAAACCATGTGCACCTAGACACCCTTTTCTAATCGCATGAAACAAACCATGTGCACCTAGACACCCTTTTCTAATCGCACGAAACAAACCATGTGCACCTAGACATCCTTTTCTAATCGCACGAAACAAACCATGTGCACCTAGACACCCTTTTATAACCACAAGAAACAAACCATGTGCACCTAGACATCCTTTTATAGCCACATGAAACAAACCATGTGCACCTAGACACCCTTTTTTCTCTGCCTGTGCACCTTAGCAGCACCCATCTATAGTAACTTTTTTTTAGCTGTCATCCAAGTAAACTCGGGTGCTGAATGTACTTTATGGGTAGAGTCCATCAAATGAAGCTACGTACATCCATTCTAAAATATCTCTCCATTGTTTCTGAGTTCATGAAGTAAAGCATGAATATGTCCATAAGTTTGCCCATGCATATTAATGGGATGGACATCGTATATTCTAAATTTACGTTTCTTCTTCTGATACCTAGACATTGCTATCGCTAGCAACACATCATGCCCAGGTGCCAGGATTCATTCTGGTCTCATAAAACACGACGTCTGCTCGCTCAAGCGTGACCGGGGGCAAACAAAAAACATTCACCAAGATCCGGTAGCGGTGACTCAGTCGCAAGCTTTTCCGTACCCTTGTTAGAGCTTAATTTACAAAACCCTTAAGTTTCTCACATAAAAAAAGTTCAAAAGGGATATGGTCAGGGTACCATGGAGTCTTGTAGCCGGACCTCCTTGAACCTATCTTTAACATTGCTCACATACCATCCTGGTCCCACGGTCTTTTGGAGTTTTTTGTTTGTTTGTGGACTACTTAAAGAGTTTTGTGTATTATTCTCCAATAAATGATTTAATAGACTTATATAACAGAGGGATGAAAACGCTTGTCAGACGATTCAAATGAAGCCAGGGATTTTTCAAAGAGCATGCAACATTCTTATTAGAAGGTGGGAAGTGTGTTTGGAAATGGAAGGACAATAGGTAAACAAACACCTTTTGTTTTATTTAGGTAATAAATGTGTGCCATGTCAACCCAGATTACATTTGAAATTCATCACAATTCTATTTATTACATAAATACAATATTTCCTATATCTATATGTGAGTTGGCTTGCGGACCTATGTTTACTAAGACATTTTACTCATTTTAATGTGCAAATAAGATGCTTTGAATCCTTTTAAACAAACTGTATACAACCGAGCAAGGGTGAGTGGGAAATAGGGATGAGGAAAGGGGGTTTGATTGAAAAGACGAGGGGGGCGGGCAGGGAGTAGGGTTACGACCCATCCCCGTAATTTCGTGGGATCGTGGTGGCCCCGTATTGCGTGATGTTATCCCCCTTGACCAGATGCGAAAAAAAACAACGTATTTTTTCAACGGTCCAAGGTGTATCGTTATATTTGTTCTTCCGTTTTACTGTTTTGGGGAATACCTTGTTAGCTATTTGTTTCACAAACAAGTTACCTTTTGTCTACCGTAGTTCTGCGCGCGGGACTCTAAAATGGAATAATAATACAGTTTAATTTTTTTTATGACAAATAGTTTTCTTAGTGCATGGAACGATCGATTTATAACGCCTTCCCTCAGTGGAGTAGTTAGCTAAGGCACTGGTTTCGTGTTGAGCTAGACTGCCGAGGACAGGGAGATCGAGGTTAGAATCTCACTAGGGTGAACTGGGGTTTTTACTAAATGGTTTTCCACTCTCCCTCCACGCAAATGCGGGCTCACTTCCTCTATATTTAACCTTCCCGATTCCTAACACATTGTCGTAATTAGAACAGCGTATAACCCGAACGGGTTATTATTATTATTATTATTATTATTATTAATTTATAACGACCCAAATTTGAGTGGTATAGGTGGGAAAGTGAAATAAACATCACATTCGTCGTGTTTGTTTGTCAGTGAGGAGGAGGTAGGGGCTCAGAAACCATTCGGGTACCTGAGAGTGGTTTTCTCGGACAGCTTACCAGTCTTCGTTCCATGCAGATGCGGATACATCACCTCTAAATTATGCTTTTCTCTTGCCCAAAAAAAGTACTGTTGTTGATACGGATAGCCATAACGTAGAGAAAATAATTTAAAAAACAAAGGGCTATTTAGAGGAATGTCTATTGGTCAAGGATAAGGGAGTTAATTTGAAGAAAAGCACCCACATTAGTGAGGAGGGAGTATGTAAAGGCCTCTAAACCCCCCATCTACGGTAATCCGGTATGTTGCGAGACTGATAACTAAGATCTTTTGACTATAGTGTAGCTCTAGTATAAAAAAATATATAGACAGATATTTTCACGGTCAAATTGATAATATTATATTCTATTATTAGTACTAGTAGCTATGTGGATATTTTACATTACTCCCTCCATGTTAATCGTTACTAGAATCGTTACTAGAATCTTACTAGTAGTTCTGTGAACAGTATTATCGTTATTATCGTTACTACAGTCTTACTAGTAGTTCTGTGAACAGTAGACCTCGCTCTCTCCATGTTATTATCGTTACTACAGTCTTACTAGTAGTTCTGTGAACAGTAGACCTCCCTCCATGTTATTATCGTTACTACAGTCTTACTAGTAGTTCTGTGAACAGTAGACCTCCCTCCATGTTATTATCGTTACTACAGTCTTACTAGTAGTTCTGTGAACAGTAGACCTCCCTCCATGTTATTATCGTTACTACAGTCTTACTAGTAGTTCTGTGAACAGTAGACCTCCCTCCATGTTATTATCGTTACTACAGTCTTACTAGTAGTTCTGTGAACAGTAGACCTCCCTCCATGTTATTATCGTTACTACAGTCTTACTAGTAGTTCTGTGAACAGTAGACCTCCCTCCATGTTATTATCGTTACTACAGTCTTACTAGTAGTTCTGTGAACAGTAGACCTCCCTCCATGTTATTATCGTTACTACAGTCTTACTAGTAGTTCTGTGAACAGTAGACCTCCCTCCATGTTATTATCGTTACTACAGTCTTACTAGTAGTTCTGTGAACAGTAGACCTCCCTCCATGTTATTATCGTTACTACAGTCTTACTAGTAGTTCTGTGAACAGTAGACCTCCCTCCATGTTATTATCGTTACTACAGTCTTACTAGTAGTTCTGTGAACAGTAGACCTCCCTCCATGTTATTATCGTTACTACAGTCTTACTAGTAGTTCTGTGAACAGTAGACCTCCCTCCATGTTATTATCGTTACTACAGTCTTACTAGTAGTTCTGTGAACAGTAGACCTCCCTCCATGTTATTATCGTTACTACAGTCTTACTAGTAGTTCTGTGAACAGTAGCCCTCCCTCCATGTTATTATCGTTACTACAGTCTTACTAGTAGTTCTGTGAACAGTAGACCTCGCTCCCTCCATGTTATTATCGTTACTACAGTCTTACTAGTAGTTCTGTGAACAGTAGACCTCGTTCTAACCATATTCTCAACGGTCCAAGCACCCTTGGGAAAAAGGGTTCATATAGTTTGTGAAACTCTTTCAAATCCTCCTGAGCCCAGACTGTTCCACTTTCTAGCATGGTCTATCAAACCAAAGGCCACGCCCCTTCACCCTTCAAAACCAAGTAAACCAATCTCTCCCCGAACTGAATATTTCAGCAGAGTTGCCCTCAAGTTAACACCAGGTGTGATACGAGCTGTTGGATGAGAAATTATCAGTAAATAAACTATTTCAGACAGGTTTTCTAGATATTATATTACAATACACATTGAGCATTCAATTTTTCTGAATATAAACTCAGCCATGTTGGCCTACTATTTTAAGATATTGATAATTTTTGCGTGATCTTTTTTTAATGTGTAAACTAACATTACTATGTTTTTTTTCGAATCTTGGCTGTGTGTACTGATGCTAATTTTTTCTAATGATTTTCCCCCTTTCCCTTCATGAGGATAATATTCCTCCAAATTGTACCTTCCTCGACCCTAATGGTCTCCTTATGTCAACAATGCAAAGGTTGGTTTGATGTGATTTCTTTCCATCTGGTGCTGGGTATGCACTCAGCTTTTAGGCTGGTTAGTCCCACCTACACCATCTGGTATAAATCCCATGTATGAGGGGGGGTATTAAGATATTACGGTGGATCTCCGCTACCTTCCACACTGAATTTCTATGAGCGAGCAATTTTTTGGTTGCTAAATCTCATTAGACCTTTTTTTTATATAAATAACTTTAATCATATAATATGTACATTACTATCACTTTATTTGTGATAAACTCAAATTTACGAATATTTTTGGTAAAAAAAATTACCACATGTGTTAAAATGGCGAATTCTTATCACAACTTGCAGTTTCGATATTTGTCTTCCCCACTTCGGTGGTCTCATATGGTCTAAAGGTGTCGCCACCAATAGACTGGATGTCCAATGAAGGTAAGATCTTGTTTCGATCCCAGTCGGGTATATTGAGGGTGGTTTATCCCTAAATGGTTTCCTAATATCTTTCCTCGCAAATGTGGGTACACTTTCTCTAAATTCAACCTTACTCTTCCCTAACTCATTAATGTAATTTTTTACATAGGTGTCTAGCCCGAACGGGTAGTAAGATGCGGTGTTAATAGTAATAATAATAATAATAATAATAATAATAATAACGATAAAGACAAATAACTATGTAATTTTTTACATAGGTGTCTAGCCCGAACGGGTAGTAAGATGCGGTGTTAATAGTAATAATAATAATAATAATAACGATAAAGACAAATAACTAAAGAGTAGTAAAGCATAAGTATTTAAAAAGCAATAACAATAAGCAATTAGCAAATCAGAATAATGTAAATCTAAATATTAGAGGCAGAGCCTCTAAATCAGTGATAAGGGAGTTACTTAAATAGCTCTCCGAGATTATCTTTTTATTTATCATAAAAGTTGAATTCAACAAATCTGGAACTGGCGCTACGGACACAACGACCTAAAGGGCTCACCTTATAAGAGCTATTGAGAAAATATAACTTTGGATTACAAGAAGTCTGCGAAGGGATCAAGGACGAATAATAATAATAATAAGTAATTATTATTATTATTATTATTATTATTATTAGCACTGCGTCTTACTACCCGTTCGGGTTATACGCACTTACGCTAATGTGAAATGGTAGGGTGATTGTGAGATGAAATGGAGGACCTACAGTTTAACGTGGAATCCGAACCACGGTGGAGGCCTGGCATTCCCCACATTCACATGATGTATTGTCAGAGGTGAAGGAAGGGTTTGGTAATCAGATAAATCTGTGCCTGGACCGAGGATTGAACCCCGGCCGCCAGCACAGAAGTCTGACTGCTTACCCCTAGACCGCCAGGTCCCCAATAATTAGTAATGATTTTAAAGTATGAAAGTCAATATATTGGTTCTTTTTCTCCTTTTAAGCCATGTGTAAGCCATAAAAAAAACATGTGTAACAGTTTAAAATAATAATAAGTCTATGAACCACTTATGTGGCCGCATGATCTATGGCGTCACTATCATGTTAGGATAGACTACCAATGACAGGGAGATTGGGGTTTAAATTCCGGTCGGGTGTACTGAGGATTATTTTTCTAAAATGGTTTTCCACTCTCCCTTCACGCAAATTCGGGTGCACTTCCTTTAAATTCACCCTTACTTATCCCTAACTCATTAACGTAATTAGTACATATGCGTATAGCCTGAACAAGTAGTCAAAAGCTGTGTTTACAAAACACATTAAGTTTATATAATCATACACCAAGCCAAGTTTTCTATAAATTAGGAATATTCTGTCAGTTTGGAAAACAAAGATAAAAGTTGTGGAATTTAGTCATTGTTGGCTGCTCTACATTTAATTGTTAGCTAAAACGTGATGGAATTTTGTCATTGTTGGATACTCTAAATTTAATTGTTAGATAAAAAGTGGTGTAATTTGGTCATTGTTGGTTATTTGTTAGATCTACTCAAAAGCTCCTTCGATGATGCTCAGAGTAAAGATACCCTTCTTCTACCCTGATAGGTATCAGGCTTACCTTGTATTATTCCTCTATGATGTATCTTATAAGATAGTCATAGTATATATAATCCGTCAAAGTAAACGGAGTGTACAGCAACGGGTTTTTGAAAAAGGTTAATAGGGTGACAGAGATTATACTTAGTAGGATCTGTCAATCAGGGAGAGTTTGGATCAAAGCGAGGCCATTAGGTTTAAACATATTATGAACTCTTAAGCTCGCCATTACCTTGATCCAATCTTAAAACTTCCTTCAGAAGTTCACTGAGTGCATCGTTTATCAGATAGTTGATATTGTAGACGAGTAAATTGGGAAAGAAACTGAAATAGTAATATCCGATATGGTAAAACTTCAAATAAAAATCCATAAGAATAAATTATTTATTCGTTAAAATTTCTCATAGCAAGATATAGGCCTAAATGTAGTTGAGAAAAGTTTCTACCTATAAGATTAGGATGTATCTTCCCACTAACTCAGAAATGTGAGTCTTAGATTTATGTCTGTCACGTCTGTCTTTTCGTCTTCATGTCTGCAACCGAACCGAAACAGTTTGATGGCTTTCGTTCAAAGTTGTTATTTAGATGTTGTATGCTCATACCTCGAGGGGAAGGGATTTTAATTGTAGTTTTAAAATTAAGAATAATTTAGTGGAAACTGATTTCCGAAAATCCAAATTTTGTCGAAAATTGCTTTAATATTATTTTGATTGAAATATGTAGTTGGGAAGTTTTTTTTTACATGATAGATAGCACTACATTAGGTATGTGAAAAATGTATCGATACTTTACTAATATCGATATTTTTCCTTTCGATACTAGTAATTTTTTACTCAATACTTTTTTCAAATACTTTGGCTGATATTAGTACTCACACTCCGGTATCGAAAGAAACAACTTATTGTTGTTGTTAATTTCACTCATGTTGGGATTAAATGTTTACAATGGTGGATTGTGGAGGAACAGGAAGAACAAATGACGGTGCGATTGGCGACCAGACTACTACCCACCCCTTTCTTTATAAATGAGCACGGTCGTCAAAAACCAAACAAAATAAGCTTTTGTAGACCTCAAAGAACCCAGTCGCCTCAAGGGTGTCCCAAGAAGACGTAGCATAAAAGGGCGGCCATTTTCCTATTGTTTGTCTATAGTTAATAATATATCTTGATAGAGTATATAAACGAGTGTAGTTAAAAAAGGCACCTCCCAGAAGTGAGTTATGGAAGTTTTTTCAAGAAGTTGTATAGCGTAAAAGAATATTGTAATATTTGTTTTAAAGTATTAAAAACCATTACAATTTTCAGTGTTTAACTAAATATGTAAATACAATTATGATGTAAAAGTTGAAATTATTATTACTACTAAATAAAAAACCTTTTATAAGATTAAAATTTCGATACCAATACTTACAGTTATCGATACTTTTCTTTTGATACCTGTACGGTATCGATAGGTTTCTTCCGATACTTTTAATTAGCACAGTATTGATATTTTTCTTTTGATACCACATCCCTACACTACATACACTTGTTTTGGGAGAAAACTCATTTAAAGTTGGATGGAAGGAGACGTGAGAACAGGCCTGTATTTTTGCAGTTTTTATGGTAAAACATGTATTTGTCCAGAATAAATAAAATATTGCCCCAGTACAAACATAGAGTTTAATTTTATTTACATGGTGATATCGACAGTTGTTTAATATTATGTAATTATCATAGTGGCATTATCCAACAAACTTTTTAAATGAAGAAAGAAATTTACTATTAAATTCCAAAACACCCTAGACAAATTTTCAAGGAATTTTGAGATTACCATATGAAGAAAACTAAATTATATTTTTGTACTCGAGCAATATTTTATTCTTTTTGTCAAAAAAAAGTTTTACCATAAAAACTGCAAAAAACGGTCCTTTACTCTCCTTCCCTTCCCTCCCACCAAGAGAGTCCATCATAGCTGGCCCATTTAACTCCCGGCTCGCATCTGCATTTTTGTGTGCGCGCGAGATATGGTAGTAAAATGGAAAAGAAAACATCTACGATATGCTAGAAAGGTGTGCAATGCATTCGTATTTGAATGATTACTCTAAATATTCGTCGTTGACGATGATGGACAAGGTGACAAAGTTTATTGTTAATAACTACAGTACGCCCCTATTAAAACAGAATAAAGATTTGTTCACAGTGATTATATATGAAGCCATTAAAATGGTCAGAAAATGACCTTTTCAATGCAATTTTTATCCAAATATCATCATTTAATATTTCAACAATTTTCAGTATTAGGAGCTTCTATTAACTCTTTATCTCCATTAATAATTATTCAGAAATGAACCACGTGCAATAGTGTTTGTGTAAATTTACGATTTCTAGCCGACTGTATTGGCATGTGATGCACGCTTATAAGGGTATTACACTGTTAACCAATTTTTGAAAATGTTGCTCCAAATTATACTAGACTATGAGGAAGTATTTAAGATTGAGTCAAATCATTTATATATTGTTACTTTTTACAGCTAGCTGGTTTTACCCCGCTTCTTACTACCCGTCCGTTTTGTCTCATAACTACAATAATTTGGTAGGGGATGAGGAATTTTAAGGGTAATGTACCCAAATATTTCGTGAGGAAGGGGGTGAAACCGTTAAGGTAAAAAAAACACCTTCAATACTCGTGTCTGGGACTTAAACCCCTGACCTCGTCAGCTGCAAGCCAGATCAGATAAAGTTGGTGTCTTAGACCATCATTAACGACCTAATTTAAAGGATAAGGAAGATATTCTAAGTAAATCCACCCGCATTAATGTTTGAAAGGTCTTTAAAAAGTGGTTGGGGAGAGAAGAAATTATTACAATGAGGTACACCAGCGTTAGTGTTTGAAGGGGAGGAAAGTATTTTAAGAAAATAATGGTGACCTGGCGGTCTAGGGGTAAGGCGTCAGACTTCTGTGCTGGCGGCCTGGGGTCAATCCTAGGTCCCAGCACAGATTTATCTGATTACCAAACCCTTCCTTCACCTCTGACAAGCCGTGTTTTAATCACAACTTGTGAATGTGTGGAATGCCAGGCCTCCACCGTGGTTAGGATCCTACGTTAAACTGTAGGTCCTCCATTTCATCTCACAATCACCCTACCATTACACATTAGCGTAAGTGCGTATAGCCCGAACAGGGTAGTAAGACGTGGTGCTAATAATAATAATAATAATAATAATAATAATAATAATAATTTTAAGAAAATACACCCTCGTTAGTGTTTAAAAGGTGTGGTAAAAGTGCAAGGGATGAGGGAGGTATTACAATGAAATTCAGCCACGTTTCTGTTTGAAGGGGGTGTAAAATTATGCTCTGTGCACGCGGATGAGATTCAAACCTCGACCTATTGGTCACCACACGCAGTATATTACGAGCATGACGCCTTAGTGTATGTGTACACCGGTTTAGATAGCTTACTTTCAAGATGATACACAATATTTAATCTCTGTGTGTTTGTTTTTCTCTTTTCTCCTCATATTATGACCTTCATGGTTTTATTTTTAGCTTGAGAAAATATAATATCTAAGAAAGTAATCTACTTTTTTCATTTATATTATAGATAAACTCAGCACAAAGCAATTAAAGGCTTATTCTTAGGAAAACAAAAAAAAAAAAAAAAA
>CABEEJ010005033.1:38330-55344 GCA_901482245.1 Timema douglasi
CGAACCAGTGATTACAGAGCTTGAACGCTAACCACTCTACCGCCACCATCTCGTGCTTATAGTCGCAACGCACCGGTACATATTCGACGCGTCAAACTTCTCTTGCGATTTTCTCGAAAACGCCTAAGTAGTACGCCTTACTACTTGCTCATTATGTTGTCCAAATGGCCTACTATAAGTGTACAAAGTTTGAAGATAATCCGTGATCCGAACGTCGTGGCCTCCCCTTGTAAGTATATTTTGGATTCAAAATATTATGCTTGGTTTATGAGGTGAAAAATTCAATAACTTGTGCAAACAATAATTAAATTAACTAATATAAACGGCGCTTGAAGGGGGCCGGAGGTTATGCACCATCCCCGCGGGCCACTACTAAGAACTAATAGTGTAACCACAGTTTGCGCACCATAAAAAGGTACACTTAAAAGAAACCGATAGTGACTGATATCTGTCACAGACCTAATTAGGTATTTGATTAAAGCGTTAGATAACCTGATTTTCCCCATTAAATGATCCTAAACATGGCAATACAGTTTAGGGATTCTTGTTTAGTCCCTAGTGTATAAAACTATGTCTTAAGAACTTAGAAAAAGAAGTCAGAAACATTGACATACTAAAATATGACGTATGGACCAAGATACATAGATCATTAAGCCCATCATTTAAAACTATGCCTTATGGGCATAGAAAAACAAGTCAGACACACTAACTGTTAATACTATATCATATGGACATGTAAAACGAGTAAGAACCCTTATTATCAAAACTATGCCTTATGGGCATATAAAAACAAGTCAGTTACTCTGACAAACATAACAATGTCATATGGACATAGATAATGAGTAATAACTTTAAACATCAAAACTATGGCTTATGAAAAAAAAATAGTACTACGACTCTAACACAGATTCTAACTTTCAAATACTCTTAGTCTCAGACGAGGCTTCATCTACGTCGAGGTGGAGAGACTGACACCTCATACATCGTAGTCACCAGTAGCTTGTTCGCCGATGTTGTTTAACGTCAAATTTGTTCCTCCGTCGAATTGATTAACAAGAATACAAAATGTGAAGCGAGGAGGGACGGTTATATACACACATAGCTGACGTACTCTGGGAGGGTTTCCACCCGGCCATAAAAGTGGGAGAGGTAAGTTGCGGAATTGCGCTGAGTGACAACTAGCAGTCGAAAACTTCGTGGTGAACAGAGAGAAAGAGCTCTGCCATTTCATCAAAGTGGGGCCTGTGGTAAGAGGTCATTCTGATGATGGCCCCGGCATAGTCAGATGGGTAAGTTTTCCTAAAGTTTGTGCGTTTCTCGGCAACCTGAATTCACCGTGAGTTAATATCTGCCACACATTATTGGAATATATTAGTTCTTGTATTCATCGAGTTAAACATTTTTTTTTTAGGTATTTTGAGTATACATGTTAAACATCAGGTTCAACACGCTGTATATATATATAAAACATTTAATAACCAGCTTCAATGGCTGCATGGGTTAAGGCACCACTCTCGCAATAGATTAGACTGCTGATGATGGGGAGATCGTGGTTTGAACCCGATCGGGTGTATTGAGGGTTTTCCTAAATGGATTCCCACTCTCTCCCCGTAAATGCTGGTACACCTTCTCTAAATTCAACCTTCCTCATTCATAGTCCCTTAACGTAATTAGTACACAAGCAAATAGCCCAAATGAGTAGTATGACGTGGTGCTAAAAAATCTTTTAACTCGTCATACATTATTTTTTATTTACTAATTTTATAATAGTAGTAAAACTATTTAATAAAAAATAAAAATAATCTAAACTAGAACCGTAGCTTAATTAAGAACTAGAAATAACAGGGAATTTTATTTTTTTCAAACTAGAACCGGAACCTTAAAATATTTATTAAAAGAACCGGAACAAGAACTAAAATTGATAAATATTTCGGTTCGATTCCCTGGGTTTAAATGGATTATTACAGAGCTCCTAACATTTTGTGACAATACAGCCCGCACGGCACAGCTGTATTGAACAAGGTATTACTATTATCTTTGATGGAATCCATGTTTTAAATAAATTATTCGTGAAACTTGTACCTCATTTTCCAGAAGCCCAATCCTAATTCCGAAATTAAAGATTTCGTATGTAGTTAACAAAATATGGCTTCACGTAAAAGATGTCAACCATTCCCTCTTCTATTCCTGAGTTTGATGTTGAATTCAAAGCATGTGGACAAGACGTGGATAAAATAAGTGAATGTGTAGGTTTTTTTCTTTTTTTAAGAAAAAGGGAAACTCTTTCATCCAAGTCAGGGATGCAGACATTTTCAAGATTGTATTAAGGGGACTTGGTGGTCTAGGGGTAAAGTGTCGGACCTTTGTGTTGGGGGTCCGGGGTTCAATCCTCGGTCCCAGCACATATTTATCTGATTATCAAACCCTTCCTTCACCTCTGACCAGACATCTTGTGAGTGTGGGGAATGCCGGGCCTCCACCGTGGTTCGGATTCCACGTTAAACTGTAGGTCCTCCATTTGATATCACAATCATCCTACCATTACACATTAGCGTAAGTGCGTACAACCCGAACTGGTAGTAAGACGCGGTGCTAATAATAATAATAATAATATTTTATTGGAAACTCACATGCAGGTGGGGTCCATCGACGGTGAAGTAAGAATAGTGATATTCATATATTTCCGTATTGGTGGGCACACAGATTAAACGTCAGTCTCATATAGTTTTCAATTTATAAAGTATTCCAGTGGTTGAGTAAGGAGCGAATAATATATTAAAGTAAATAATATTATATTATGTGACTATATAAACAAATTATAAGTAACTATTTAACAACAAAATGACAAAAAATAATTTTTATTAAGTTAAAAAAAAATCATTGAAATTATATAGATACAAATTAAAGTTAAAAGTTGAAAATGTATAAAATGCCAATGTCATTCAACTTAGTATAAAGAATCAAACAATAAAATAATAGTAATATAAATATAATACAGCTTGTAACAATGATACAAAAATATCAGTTAAAATAGTCAAAGTTAATCACGGACATATCGAAAGGTAAAGATAATCACAGTCAAAATAATATACAATATTGTTTCATGCAAATTGAAATTGAAAACATAAATTGATTAAAATGTAGGTAATATTGTATTATTCAAAATGTAAATCTTATATCTTAGTTTAAATCCCTGCTCCTTAGTCCGAAAGTGTTAAGTTTACATGTTTCGGTTGATGTGATGAAAGATGTGCACTTCCCTACATAACTGAATCAAATAATAATTTGATTCACCTGGGAAACTACGCTCAACACACCCGATTGTAGTTTTAACCCCGACCTCCCCTTCCCTTATATTATTATTATTATTATTATTATTAGCACCACGTCTTACTACCCATTCGGGCTATACACACTTACGCTAATGTGTAATGGTAGGGTGATTGTGAGATGAAATGGAGGACCTACAGTNCTTACGCTAATGTGTAATGGTAGGGTGATTGTGAGATGAAATGGAGGACCTACAGTTTAACGTGGAATCCGAACCACGGTGGAGGCCTGGCATTCCCCACATTCACAAGATGTCTTGTCAGAGGTGAAGGAAGGGTTTGGTAATCAGATAAATCTATGCCGGGACCGAGGATTGAACCCCGGCCGCCAGCACAGAGGTCCGACACCCTACCCCTAGACCGCCAGGTCACCCCCTTCCCTTATAGACCAGACCATACAAACCCGACACTTATTAGTGCATGCGAGTGTTCCTTTAACGTTAATTGGTGACTAAGCCCTTTTCATTAGATAATCACTCCAATCAGCCATGTAATGCAGTTTGATTCACATTGTACGCCTATCAGATACACATTTCCTTCTGTTGTGAGCTAATCGACCGGGATAACAGAGATAACAGCGTAATTCTGCAACACAATGTAGTTATTATCTAGGATTAAATTTACTCAGCTCTCTCGAAAAGATAATCAGGATAAAGAATTTATCTGAACCTCATCAAACTAGAAAATTAATTTTAGTATTATAATTAGTGAGGACAAAGTGGCTTTAGAGAAGTTAGGTATTAGAGCGTGTGAGTTAGCGGCAAATAATTAATTGGAAAACACTTCAATAATGCTTCGAGTGTGACAACGGTACAATAACTTTACATATCTCAATTAAACTAAAGCATTAGAGTGTGATATCACCCTGTGTTTCAAACAATAATTACAACAATATGATAATCTACAACAGCGAGAGGAGCTCACGAATAGTCAACGCTTTAAGGATCACAGACACTAAATTGTTATTTCAAAGCTAATGACCCAAGTTATAGTAAGATCAACCTTGAAATAGAGTTTTTAGATTGTTATCTGGCGGTCTAGGGGTAAGGTGTCAGACTTCTGTGCTGGGGGTCCGGGGTTCAATCCTCGGTCCCGGCACAGATTTATCTGATTACCAAACCCTTCCTTCACCTCTGACAAGACATCTTGTGAACGTGGGGAATGCCAGGCCTCCACCGTGGTTCGGATTCCACGTTAAACTGTAGGTCCTTCATTTCATCTCACAATCACCCTACCATTACACATTAGCGTAAGTGCGTATAACCCGAACGGGTAGTAAGACGCGGTGCTAATAATAATGTTATCTGGGATATCTAAATATTTGTACTATCTATTTACGGATGAGAGAGATAGAGCTTAAAGGAAATGTAGGTTACCTGTGTTCGCGGGAAAGAAGAAGAAATAGAAATGAGAAGTAATCTATATTAAAACAAAACATCTCCAGTACACCTGCGCTTAATTCCTGGTCTTCCCCATCACTGACAAACCAGACAAGAACATATTGATTCCTTTGATCACATGTTCACACCAGTATATCTTTTACTTTCTTCCTCCTTTTTTCCCTCTCTCCTTTTCTCTCTCCCTCTCTGTCCAACTAGTTCTGTATATATAGATAGAAGATATATATATATACATATACATATATGGAATAAACTGTTTAATCTGCAATGACGTGGGCACAAAATAAATCGTCGTCAGTCTTGTCTTGTAGTGGTTGCCGGTGATGGAAAATGTCAAGGCTCGAATCATGTCTGGGTGTAATGAGGGTGAATTTTTGATAAATTGTATATCAACCCCCCTCCCCCCCTTTCCGCCAATGTAGGTCCATTTAATTTAACTCTCTCTCTCTCTCACCTCTCCCTCTCTTTATATATATATATATATATTCATTCCCCGCAAGGTTTGAAAGGCGCTTGACCCAAGTAACTGTTTAATTTGCTCTCTCGCCCTCTCTTTCTTTCCCTCTATACGTGTATATATATATATATACCTTTTTTGCCCCACGTATCACTCTATACATATATAGATATAGAGAGAGATATATATAAACCAACACCGGTTCAGGTTAACTAGTTTATATATTGCAGATATACCCCTCTCATTTCCCCGCCTCACTCTCGTTAAGCTCTTAATTTACAGTAATGAGAGAGAGAGAGAGACTGAATTAAAAAATAAAGACCAACCTATTGCCGACTAACCGAGATATGAGATACAAGATTATACTCTGACCAGAAAACGTATCGGAGTGCGATATCCTGTATTATGTATTCGACAACAGCTAGATTGGGATACATTTATTAGTTATTTTCATTTTAAAATAATTATACTTAGATATATAATTTTGTAAATGGAGTAAAACGGTTTCACTGGTCTCAATTCCACTGTTTTATAAATAAAATTAGAGAAAAACGCACCATACGATTTTGTCTTCTTGAAGATTTTGATGATAGTTTCCAAAAAAGGGTTAAATTCTAACTTAATGCACTCAAGCACTCTTACTATTTCACTTAGACACCAATGTACGAAATAGAAATAGAGGGGATAAAACGAGCAGTTCCTCCTGTGAGGTCTCTAGTTTATCAGCCGTCTACACTTACCCTCTTCCGCTGACAAGAAGACACATTCGCTCTATTATTTGTGTCTTGGATAACATTTACTTTCATTTTAACATTAGCTTTTCCTTGTCTCCTATTCTAGATAGAAATATGCTTCCACATACTTTTTTTTAATCTACTTCTTGTCAGGAAGATTCCTACAGACCCTTTTCAGGGATAAAACAAATACCCTGAGTTGTAGCAGATTAGTTTACAAGTAAGAACTACTTAAAGATCAAACTAATGATTGTCTGACAATTTAAGTCAGCTTTAATAGGTACTGAAGAATGTATGGGGTTTGTATAAATGTTAAACCTTTAAGACATCGAATAAAATGTAAATAGATTAACAAAGGAAATAATATTTTAAGATGCCATGACGTCACAGGTAGCTAACGTCCTTAAGGGCTACAATGTAAATTTTATTCAAAGAAATATATGTATGGTAAATTAAAGAGTTGAACGTCCCACAGTAGAAGTTAATATTAATGATTAAAAGCGAATGGAACTTTGGTAATTCCATCTTAAATGTGATTATAATATATAAAATATGTTTTTCAACAAAGACTGTTATCACTTGAAGTTTGTGAGTCTGTGGTGGTATAATAATCTTCTTTCTACTAGATCTGTTTATATAATGTTGAATTTCTCGTACATGAATCACAAACGTGATACGCTTCAATAAACCTAAAACCGTCTATAAGAAAAAAATATGTATGAATGTAAGAAGCTCGAACTTTAAAAAAAAGAGACAAGTTTGTTACGGACAGGTCTCGATTTAGATCTATTGTTTGGGGCGAAGCTGTCTAGACAGAGGTGCCATTCTTCATTTGATAAGGTCTTGAACTGAAAAATAAATGACACCATAATATAAGTTGGAAGTCATGAATATACTGTAAATAGGTTTCAAGACATGAATATGGATTACTTATTCAAAGAATATTCTAAAAACCAGAGCAATAAATAAAATTGATATTTTAAAACGCACAGGAAAAAATGAACAGTTAAAAAAACAAAAAAGAAAAAAAACACTAATCTTTTAGGAGGAATAGGATGAATGTTATCAAAACAACAAAAACTCAAGACGTGAATCAATATTATTGAACTGGGAATTTTAAAATTTGAGGAGTGCCAGTATTGAAGATTTTATTTTTTCAGAAAACTTATCTAATCATATGTATCGATAAACTCTGTAATGCTATTATTATTATTATTATTATTATTATTATTAGCACCGCGTCTTACTACCCGTTCGGGTTATATGCACTTACGCTAATGTGTAATGGTAGGGTGATTGTGAGATGAAATGGAGGACCTACAGTTTAACGTGTAATCCGAACCACGGTGGAGGTCTGGCATTCAGCCCATTCATAAGTTGTGATTAATACACGTCTTGTCAGAGGTGAAGGAAGGGGCTGGCAATCAGATAAATATGTGCCGGGACCAAGGATTGAACCCCGGACCCCAGCAAAGAGGTCTGACACCTTACCCCTAGACCACCAGGTCACCCTGTAATGTTATTAAAACTACATGGGGTTCTATCGTAGATAATAAAAGTAAACAAAGAGAAGAAGAAGTAAAAGGGCTTGCGACACACAATAAGAGTTATCAGATTAAACCAGTACTTTCGATTAAACAAATGCAGGGAAATATTAAAATGAGGTTTTATTGACCGAGCGTAGTGCGGTTCTATTTGGACTTGACCATTTAGCATGTATCTGTCTGTCCGTAACTTTGCCACGCAATTACTGTCAAATAGTATGACCACGAGATTTTGTGGGAATATTCTTTGAACCTAGGCTTAACGATTTAGTTACATTGTTTGTTCAATCTGGATAGTTGTTAGTTTAATAGTTCATCTCAAGTGATTTGAATTTATAACTCTAAGCAATTGATCAAGCACTTAAAGCTTTTTTTTTTAAACAATTTGATATGATTTTGCGAAATTGACGTCTTAAACCACATGAACAATGGTTATGTTCTATAAATTAATGCACTACGGAAAACATTTTTCATTTGTTTTCTGTCTAGCTTGATCACCGAAGGAAAAAATCCAAATCGAAATCTTAAGATTGTATTAAAGATTATATTATGGCAAAGTTCTTAACATGATGTAGAGTGCTTAGCAGTTTTAAATAAAAGGAGTAAGTGCAGCATTGCTCACAGAACTATTTGTTTAAAGAGTCAACTATTTGCCATGGCGATTGACTGGCCACTACTATCTGTTTCCATCCATTGTTCATTTCATTTTTTTTTATCTCTTAACTAATGAAAATATTGAATATATTTTCAAATATTTTAAATAAATAATGTTAAAAAAATGTTTTTAATCCCTTCAAAATACTAATAAATTTGGCGAGTGTGATTGATAGCGTTTTCTCCAAATGTATGAACAGATCCATTCTATGTACCGTCGTTCGACGTAAACCGTTTATAAATTATGACTTCTGGCCGCTAATAGCATATTTTCATGGCCTCACGTTTGAACTACTACGCTTATTTTTATTTCTCACCCGCGTCTTGCTACCCGTTCTGATTATACACACATATATTAATTAAACTAATGGGATAGGGACGAGGAAAGGTATATAATTTAGAGAGTGCGTACCCAAATTTCCGTTGAGGGAGAGGGGTAAACCTATTTGTTAGTAGACGCCATAAGTACACCTGACTGGGCTTCGAACCCCTACCTCCGATTCCCCGGTAAGCCAAACTAAATTAACTTGACATTTAATTTTAATTAATGCATCATAGCACCTTACTACCTGTTCAGGTTAAACGCATTTATGATAATTATTATTTTGGAGTAGGAATGAGGAAGGAAGTATTTTAGAGCTTTACCCAAATTTGTGTTGAAGAAGAGTGGAAGACCATTTAGGGGGGGGGGAAATCCATTAATAGACCCCACTGGGATTTTAAACACGATATCCCAGTCTTCAGCAGGCCAATCTAACATGAAAGTGACGCTTTAGACCGTTTGGCTACTGAAGCGGGCAGCCTGACATTTAAATCAGGTGCTTACCGGTGCGGCTTACTGGGCAGCTACGATGAGTAATCTACCACTTTATTAAGCTGATTTGACAGAAAAATGACTTTGATTATTTGAGTCTATATCATCTTGGCAAGAAACTTAACAAAGTTTGTTCAGCGTAGGAATTGTTTTCTGAAAGGCCTTTTTCCCTACCAGAAATCAATTATATAGTAGGATATTGTTAGGAAAAAAGACCTTTCAGGGAGTAATTCCTACCGTGAATGGGGTATAGGTGGGGGCAGGGCAGTTATCTTTGAAAAGATAGCAAGTAGCAATGACGTCTCAGCCCATTCCAGCAACAGCCACCAGGTAAGGAATCCGGCGTCCTCTTTACCTAGGAGCGTCGTTAGTTGGAATTACCTGACACTCCGCCTCGGCCTGGCATATTATGTTCTGCTTCTTACAATTGGTACAAACAAAACAAGAAATTTTATACTTATATTCTCAATTATCAATTCAAACACGTTAAAAAAAATTAATTCTAAATAATGACATTGTGTACTACAAAATTATATAAAATTACACTATCGGAGTAAAAAAAAAACAGCATTTATATATGATTAGAACTGATGTAATGTTACCACTTTTGAACTGCTTATGCATTAAAAAGTATCTTTCCTTAACAAATAATAGCATATTTGCATGTTTGTACTTACTCTACCTTAATAATTGTAGGTGAGTAGCATAAAATAACAAGTTTGACTCTTTATAACTCATGAACTGTGATTATTTTAAATCATTGAATCACTAATCAAACTTATAACTTTTTTAAATGGTGCAAAATAATTTATTCTGTCAAATGACTTTACATTTATGAGTGAAGTAGATAAAGTGTGACTGTTTACTTTGAACCTCAAATAAGATAAGACAACCAAAATAGAGTCCAACTTAAATAAAAAGAGCTTTTAGAAGAAAAAAACATATTTCTTGGTATCAACATTGATAATATTTCACTATTTTTTAGGTGTTTATGAAATCTATCAAAAGGGACAGCTACAGATAACATGTTTTGACGTATGAATACGTGAAAGAAGATCTAGTAATTTGTCTAGGTGACTTCCTACGAACATTGAACTGTACTATATGCACTATAGGCTAATTGATTGAACTAGATTCTTATACCCACCATAACGCCGTATAAGGAAGCTAAAATGTAGAGAAAATGTACGTATACAATCAACGCTCACACATTTACGAAACTAAGATATTATTATTATTATTATTATTAGCACCGCGTCTTACTACCCGTTCGGGTTATACTCACTTACGCTAATGTGTAATGGTAGGGTGATTGTGAGATGAAATGTAGGACCTACAGTTTGACGTGTGATCCGAACCACGGTGGAGGTCTGGACATTCCACACCTTCACAAGTTGTGATTAATACACGTCTTGTCAGAGGTGAAGGAAAGGTTTGGTAATCAGATAAATCTGTGCCGGGACCGAGGATTGAACCCCGGCCGCCAGCACAGAAGTCTGACACCTTACTCCTAGACCGCCAGGTCACCACAACTAAGATATCATATTTATGAATTTGTATTTATAAGGGTATTTTATTTGACACCCTTTTATTTAACGTAACACTTGAAATCCCACTTTTGTCATCAGCATTCATTCGTACCATGATTTTTTATTTGATGGGAATTGTGTGAGAAGATTGTCACACGTTTTAATGGACCATTTTGCAACATCGTTGAAGAAGAGCGCTCTTGTTTCTCCTTTTGTGACACTTCCGTCACGTGACGGGTAACTGTAGTTCCTCTCTTATTAAACAAAGAGCGTCAATGCATATTCAATGAACTAGATAGCGCCCTTAGTCTGCCTTGATTAGCGGCATGAATCAGATGCATTCCATTTTAGGTAAGCTGTACACAAGAAATAAGATAGCGAAAGATTCAGATTTCCTCGTCGGGTTTAATATCAGGCATAACACCTACTGTTCGTAATAATATGAAGTCATTTATTTAAGGTGTTTAACTTTCCCTTTCTGAGGTGACTTATTTCAGTACCCGAGAGTTACTAAAAGTGAGAGTGAAAGTACCTACATATTTTGTCTGGAAAGGTATTTTCACATGCTTTCCAGTGTTATTATAAATGCCACAATCGACATGGGACTGACGGCTTTACTTTCCCTCCGAATGAAGTTGGTCTAACTATTTTTGCCACTCAAGAAAAATACGTTTCCCTCGGCTGGGTTTAAACCCACGATCATCGGGTCCCAAGGCGAGAAAGACCACCAAGGTCAACGAGGTCGACTATTAATTTGTAATGCGGTTAAGGCCACCATCTACTTGAGAAAGAGGAATGGCGTATCTTAAGTTTCAAAGCCATTAAAACAATCCTCATTTATATTATAATGTTCTGTTGTGAACCTGTTAAAAAATTATCTTATTTAAATGAGGAAGGTTTGAACTATGTTTCTAACGATTTACTTTGATCTCTGAACTTTTATATTTAGCGTGAGATAATTTAAGTTTTCCATAATTTATTTTTTAAATTATAAAATCTAAATTGTAAAAGTTTTTAATCCTATACTGCAGTGGTTAATAAACGAGTTCAAAGAGGCACCGCGGGATGTTTTTAATTTTCTAGGAAAACACAACCAGTAACACATATATGTAAGTGTGGTTATTTAACAATGAAATATGCATAATATTATTTTTTATTTCAGTGTGTGTATTATTTTTTTTCGAGCAGCTCCTAAGTTGTTAGGACATAACTATTTAATAATTAGTACTCTTATGTATTTCTTTTGGCCTTGGAGTGGTATGAAATAAATCCCTTTGGTTTTTAGCACTGCCTCTTACTACCCGTTCTCATTATACACACATGATGTAATAGCTATGTTAATGTGCTAGGTATGAAGAAGGTAATTTAGATTAAGCGTACCCTTTTTTTCGTGGAGGTAGAAGGTCTAAGGCTCCAATACCACAAAAGACTGGACTGCTGCCGATGACGGAGAGATCGTGATTTGAATCTTGGTCGGATGCATTGAGGGTAGTTTTCCTAAAAAAAAAAATACTCCCAAGCTCTCTTCATTCAAATGTGGGTACAGTTCCTTCAAATTCAACCTTACTTATCCTTAACCCATTACTGTAATTAGTACATAATCATATAGCCTGAAGGGGTAAAAATATGCATATATATATATACACACACACACACACACACACAGGCAGGGTGTTTGGAAACTCATAGCCCAAACTGCATATATAGCTTGTTTGAACCCAAAGTAAAACATGTACATCCGGTAAACTATGCTAGTACCTTTAAATTGTGTTCAGAGCTCCAGCATACAGCGCCGGGAGAGCAAATCTGTTCAAGCATGCGTGTACAACAGGTTGCATATGATTTAAGCGCGTGTCACTACACATGTAATAGTGGCAAGCACGTTCTGTGATGTAGGACCGTTAATGATGACCCTCAGGACATATTCGCATTTATAGATGGTCTGGTGTGTTGTTTACTATTAGTTGTGGTATGTTCTGCTGCCGTGCTCCAAGATGTCGAGGTGTGCAGTGCCGCGTGCCTAGCTCCTATGCAACCTGTTGTACACACATGCTTGAACAGCTTTGCTCTCCCGGCTCTGTACGTTGAAACTTAGAACACAATTTAATGGTATCAGCATAGTTTTCCGGATGTACGTGTTTAGGGATTTTGTATTACTTTGGTTTAAGCAAACTGTATGTGCAGTTTGGGCTTTGAATTTCTGAATACCCTGCATGTATCGCACTAATTCAAAAACACTAATCGCGGCGCCCCCTGTGGTGCCCGCATGGTCTAAGGCAGTGAAACTCGAGGAATGTTGCGGGCCATAGCATCTATAAATCTGTTTTTTTGAACACTCGTATATTATTTAATTTTTTTTTCTGCGTGCCTTGCTACCCATCTGGGCTATGCCCATTTTAATCACTCTAGTGTGATAGGGATGAAAAATATATAATTTAGAAGAAATGTAACAGCATTTAAATCAAGGGAATGTGTGAAACCATATAGTAAAACCACTTTATGTATATCCGGCTTGAATTCGATCACTTAATTTACCGAGAACCAAAATATTCTGACGTTTAAACAGCGCTCCCACCGATGTAGGTCTGTACTAACTATTTGATGATAAATATTTAAAATAATTGATGTATATTTAAAATATTTAAAAATCATATCTTCTCATATGTTTATGTGAGTTTAGTGAGATATTCAAAGCGGTATTTATTAAATAAAACAAATAAAATTTCCCACGCTCAAGTATTTCAAATGATAAAAGATATAGAACTGTTTGAAATGCTTCTAAGGTCCAGTTTCATAGTCAAGTTTAGTACGCCTCAAGTGCGGCGCTACACTAAATACAAGACGACACCTACCTCAACCAAAATGGAATGGGCCAGTTTCCTATGCGAGAACGGCCCATTCCATTCTGGTTTAGGTAGGTGTCGTCATGTACTTAGTATAGCACCGCACTTGAGGCGTACTAAATTTGACTATGAAACTGGCCCTAAGTGTTTTTCTATCAATCAAAATTGTGTATACACTAAAATGAAGCAATTGTTTTTGTAGTGGGTTTATGACTGCAGATAAGCTGGGCTGTTTATGTCTCACGGGCCGTGTGATTGAGAAAATCACTGCAATATACTGGACCACTTATGACGGGGAGATCGGGGTTAGAATCTCAGACAGATGTGATGATAGTGGCTTTTACTAAATAGTTTACCACTTTGCCCCCTTCCCAACGTAAACGCGGGTACACTTCCTCTATATTAAGTCTCAACCTAAGCTCATTAGCGTAATTAGTGCATTTGTATTTAATCCGAATGGGTAGTAAGACGCCATGCTAAATAAATTATTAATAATAATCTAGATGGCCAGTAAATTATGTTAGAATATATAATAACTTAAATTCTCATTTTAGGACTCACCACCAAATCACTATTATTATACAAAAAAAAGGAGACAATTACCAACAATATAATATACAGGAAATCCATAAATTACTGACCCTGATATAAGCATGATTACATTTGTTATTTTATGACTTATCCTAAAAAGGTCTTCAGTACTTTGAGAAGTTAAAAAAAAAAGTTTTGATTTGTGTTATTAATTGCCACCCGCCTCGGTAGCGTAGTTAGCTAACGCGCTAGTCGTGTTGAGCTCGACTGCCGAGGACAGGGAGATCAAGGTTCGAATCTCGGTCGGGTGAACTGGGGGGGTTTCCTAAATAGTTTTCCCACTCTCCCTCCACGAAAATGAGGGTTCACTTTATCTAATTCAACCTTCCCAACTCTTAATCCATTAACGTAGTTATTACTTAAAGCGTATAACCCGAACAGGTAGTAAGACGTGGTGCTAAATAATAATAATAAAAAAATTACCGCAAACAATTTTAAGATATATCCTAAAATATTGAATTTATTATGGCTTATAATGAAATGAATAATTTATGAATATCTGTCCATGGTAGACAAACAAATTAATTTGCTAAATCACAAATATTTATCAAAAATAAAATAAAATTATGGGTAGATAGCTACATATAAATTAAATTATGACTGACCATTAATATTCATTCTCTTTATTATTTATGTAGTGTTGGTGCGATGTTAACCATGTCACCATCCTAGAAAAGAGCTATATCAACGCATATAACAGTTATAATATAAATTAATTTGTTGTATTAAATAATTTACTGTTTCATATTTTTTAAATCCTATAAAGAATGTTTAAAATCGTGAAATTTTTCGTGTGGTGAAAATTAATCTTGCCTTCATAACATTGTATGACAGAATATTATATGTAATCTTGACATTAATGATAGTAGTAATAATAATAATAATAATTTTCATTTAATTTTTTTAAATTTTTATTTATTAAAGTGCTGGCCAACATTCGAGACCTCTAATAGGAGATCACTGAAGATACAGAAGAACATATGTCTTGCAAATTAAAAAATAATAAATACATCATATTAGTATGCAGATGATTACAATAAACAATGTTAATAGCTAAAACATAGGAGGAAAGCAAGAAAATAATATGATTCATTAATAATAATTATTATTATTTTAGAGAACAATTCAAAGTAAACAAACAGATAGTAATAAAAGATACGAGTGTTCTTTAAATAACTCCCCAATTTTTGTTTTTTGGTAAAAATCAAATTCTAATACTGCTTCTACAATGGCCAAGGGGGCTGAGTTTGTAAGAGTTATTGATAAAAATTGTTTTAGGATTTCAAGAAGTAAGAGAGGAACAAAATTATCCACACGTTTGAGGGTCGATTGACAAGAAATGTTACTATTAAAACTATCAAAAACAAAAAAGGCATTCCAATAGAGTCTTCGCGAGATGAGAGTTTGGAGTCTTAAAAAGGTTTCGAATTCTATCACCATCATAATTGTAAAAACTGTTGAGATTTTTTTTTATCATAGCAAGCAGCGAAAAATTTTCGTTTAAACACTTTCCAATCTGAGATTCAGCTAAGGTGATGTAACGCCATGCCACACTAGTTTAGTTTGAATCTGAACAAAGCCACTTACAAACTTATAGAGAATGAGTAAGTGATGTATTTGACAAGGCCGAGTAAATTAAAAGAGTGATAAACTATAATGATCAACTTGATAGTGAAAGCAGAGCTTATAGTTTAATATAACACCAAGGTCAATAATATCAATATCAAGTTTGTAATTGAAAAAAAAAAAGAGGAGTGGTTTTCCTGGTGAAAGCTATAGCCTTAGTTTAGTATTTGTTAATTGACATTACATTTTTAGTAGAAAATAATAAGTCGTAACCAGTTGGAAGATCGTCTGTGTCGCCGTTCTTATGCTAGTCTAAATCGCCAGGTTTATATTAAAGCCTAGTGACGATTCAGAAGTTTTGGGATTTTTATGCAAATCTACATCTCAAGACTTAGGAAAAAAAAGAGCTATAGCAACCGAGCAGCCGCTATATGTTGGGGAAGATAGTTCCAACTTCCACGGATAGGGGATGTCATATGGTCGGCACAACGAACTCTCTAGCCGTTATTCTCGGTTTTCTAGACCATAGCCGCTATCTTTACATTCAAGTAGCTCCTCATTTTATCTTCACGAGTCAGAGTTGCCCCGTATCAAACAAATCTGTAAGAACCCCTTCTATTAACTATCTTAAATTTGATTTTCTAATTTTAAGTTACACGCGTAGATATACTATTGGGGGAGGGGGGGGGGAGGCTTTAGTTTCTTTTCGTATAATTCTCCCTTTACAAGGATTTAAATGTTCAAATCTCGATCAGAAGGACCGTTTATTAAGGGTGAAAAAATGTTTTCCTCTTTCTCTCCACGAAGAGTGCAGGTGCATTTATTTGAAACTCTTTCCGCCTAATTAGTATAAACATTAAGAGAGCAGGACAGTTATTAAGAGGCTGTGGGCGTAAAACATAATAAAAACATTTAAACCACTATTTTCGTTTATTCTATATTATTCAAATATGAACTGTTATGTATAAATAAAGTATAATTTATCCACACTATTTAAATGTGTGACTTACTTATTCAATAATACTGTTATGATTTGATCTTACCCGCATCGGTGGGCGCATAGTCTAACGCTTCCCTTTCATGTTGGACTGGGTTGCTGGTATCGGGGAGATCGGGTATCGAATCCCGGTTAGGTTTACTGATATTTCTTCCCATAAATGGTTCCCCGTTCTCCTTACAAGTGAATGAAGATGCATTTTCTCGGAAAATCTAGTTTGCTCGTACCTAACACATTAGCATGTGGACATGGTAAAAAAAATATCAATGATTTATATTCTTAGTTAGATTTGAAAGGGTTTCTGGTTCTTTGTCGACTTTTGGTCAGTGTTTTGAAACAGGAAATTGTACATAAAACTAAACTCAATTATTATAATAAAGGCGGGTGACCTGGTGGTCTAAGGGTAAGGTGTCGGATTTCTGTGCTGGGGGTCCAGGATTCAATCCTCAGTCCCGGCACAGATTTATCTAGTTACCAAACCCTTCCTTCACCTCTGACAAGACATCTTGTGAATGTGTGGAATGCCAGGCCTCCACCGTGGTTCGGATTCCACGTT
>CABEEJ010005034.1:0-18041 GCA_901482245.1 Timema douglasi
GATATGTCAAGAAGTGAAATGCGGCTCTACTAATAAACCATCTAGTAGGATATGTCAAGAAGTGAAATGCGGCTCTACTAATAAACGATCTCACAGGATATGTCAAGAAGTGAAATGTGGTTCTACTAATAAACCATCTAGTAGGATATGTCAATCAGTGAAATGTGGTTCTACTAATAAATCATGGTAGAAGAAATAACAATAAGGGAAATGTGTTTCTACTAATCAAACATCTAGGAATAAATATGAACGAAAACACTGCTGGAAGGTTTACGGACTATTTATGCGTGTAGCGATTGTTTTGCCTACCTGCGGATGTTAAGATAATGGCCCCTCACTAGCGCTATGCAATACCGCTGCGGCCAACAGGTGTACCCACTGAAGCACGACAGCACAAATACCGACCAAATATGGCGAGAAGGGAGTGTTTGTTCTACAAGCCACGAAAGTTCGGGAAGTAGCTCAGCATCCCGGGGGAAACTCGGCACAGATCTGGTTCCGCACTGAGGATAACTTAGATATAGATCTCTGTATCTTAGCGGCAGGGAGGAGAACTACAGGTGTAAACACTAATAAATAGTCGCAAACCAATTTAAATACTCTTACGTGTATAAGGTTTTCCTCAGTTTGTAGATGTTACAATTCCTGGTGACCGGCATCGGTGGTTGAATGGCTTAAGAAGTCACTCTAGCAATGGACTGGACTGACGGTGACGGGAAGGTCGTGGTTCGAATCTATGCCGCGTTTACTAAATAAATTTGTTCCTATAAGGTTTTTCCCTCTCCCTCCACGCAAATGCGAGTAAATTTTCTTTAAATTCCACCTTTCTCATCCCTACCTTATTGTAGTAAAAATGTGAGGATATACTGTATGGGTAGTAAGACTTGGTGCTAATACTGGGTATTGATATTTATGGATGTCCTATATTAAGTTTGTTTGTAAGTCTCGTGCTTATTTAATCCTGTGACTAGGAATATAAATATTAGAGCGCTTCAGTACTAGCAATGAATAGATGCAAATTAACGCTTGAGGAGTAGGATAAAACAGTGATAAATAGTCCAGCATTCGTCTGGTGAGAGGGTGTAAAAACATATATTGGAAAAGTAGGAAGGTATCACAGCTAATGCACCAGCCTATGAATAGATGATATCTGTCCTAAATAATAAATGGAAGTCCTGTAATTATTTATTGTAATTCCACCATTCCAATATTCCAAGTGACCGACAAGTAAAGTTCAGAGCTACGGACAGTCTCTGTTAGCACACGACGGAAATGTAAGGTCGGAGGGTCAAAAAGGAAAGGTTTCGATTCCCACCGACAGCATCAGCTCTTTCTCTCAGTATTGAGTATCTCTTTCCTCCGCCAGGATCGTGACTGCGCTGTACTCGTCACGAATATAACGTTACCTTCCACCGGCTATTGAAACACAAACATAATACACCTCACTAGCAGCTTTATGAAGGCTTAAGATACGATCAGAGTGCGTTTCACTGGACAGAGATTCAATAATATGGCCTGCATTGTCAAAACAGGTGCAGCCAGAGACGCCGTTTTCTAATCCTTTGTGTATCGGTCTTGATCTTAGAAATTTAGAATATTACAAACAAAGGAAAAGTGCATGGGTGAAAGTAAAACAATTGAATACGAGTGTAAAACTAATGTAATTTGGCACGAGTGGGTGGCCAGATATACTAGTGAGTGCCTAGAAACACAAGTAGGAGATAAATACTAAATGCAAATGCGGATACACATTTTCTAAGCTGTATCTTATTCAACCCCACCACATTTGCGCAGCATAGCATGGATGGGTAGTAAGACGGAGTGAGAAAAAAATACGGAGTAAGGACATTTTAGAAAATACATATTTGTTGCTGTCAAAATTGATAGTAATTTATTATATTAGTATTATTTTATATGTATTTATAATATCTATCAAGGGAAGAGCTGTAGATCACATAACTTGACAGATGAAAACGTGAAAGCATTCTTAGTCAAGGTTATAACTGTTAGATAAAGATGGTTCTTCTACCATGCTTCTACTATAGCTTAGCTGTTTTTAACCTATTATTTTTATAGGTAAAGTTATTAAAGTGTACTTTCCAAAACACAAGACCACACCGAGGCACGATTTATATAATCTTAACCTGACACAACACATCTATAAAGGAATATCCAACCTCAGTGGTGGGAGTTTTAATATCTGGGTGGAAAGATGAAATCATATACAAATATTAAATTATTTTAGACACCCCCGGGAAAGGAACCAGTGTCCTTTAAGCTTGTAAGAGGCTATATCATTTCACTAAGCCACATCTTAATTCCCGCACGCAATGAAAAAGCTTTGATACCATTGGAAAACATGTTTAAGCGGTTGCGGACTCAAAAGTCTACATGGGCCAGGCAGGTAACATAAATAAGTGAAATGGGCCGGGTGTCAGACGAATTAACCGACAAATATCATAAAACTTTCTTTAATTTTAATGAGCTAAGGTGTGGACACGTAGCATAATACAAACATGTTTTGTATTAAATATTTTAAACTGAAAAACCACTATCGAAAAATAGAAATAAAGTGTTTTATTCGTAATTCGTTAGGCCTGTCATTTGGAATTAAAGTAAAATTTTTTATAGAAAGAAACTTTTCTGACAGCTAGAAAAGTTAGTAAATTTATTTTAACGTATTCATGCTTCAAGTGATGTTATCTGCGGCTTTCACTTTTGATAGATGTAATTAATACATATAAGATAACAATAAATATATAGTAAACTGTTATCAATGTTGGCCACAAACAAAATGCCTGTATTTTTAAAAATACTATAATTGGATTATAGACTCGCGATACATTTTCTATTGCGCTTTTTCTTGGTCGGTAGATATGCTGATTTTTCAAGATAAGTCTAAAATAAATATTGGCTATTTAAATATGAATTATTTCAATTAAAAAACCATGCGGGCCAAACAAGTTAGGTCTTCTGTTCCCCAGTTTGCGATCCCCTGCAATCTATATTGAGTGAATGACTAACGTATGCCTCTAATTAATGCAGGGATGTATACATTATGACGTTAATGTAAGTACCACATAGTTTATTAGTGTTCGTTGTTGGGTTGTTTGTTTGTTTTTTTACAAAGGAGAATATATTCCTGTTGTAAATTCATAACTTTTAAAACCCAATTCAGTGGTCGAATGGTTTAATACGTCAATCTCGCAATATACTGGGCTGACGTTGATGAAGAGATAGGAGTTCGAATCCTATTCACGTGTACTAAGGTTGTTTTTTTCCTAAATGGTTTCCCACTTTACCTTTACACTTCGCCTCGATATATAAGATATCGGATAGTGTGCGAAATCTGAATAATGTCGAGATTATCCAAGTTAAGTGGATAGCGTCAGAAATAGAAAGTAATGTATCTTATTTTCGACCCTATCCGAATAATCTCGACATTATCCAGCAAGACTTGGATAACGTTGAATACTATTTGTAAAACTAAGTACGTGTGAATATGGATTATATTTTGGAACATCGTTTTGATCTCTTAAATTAGATATTAGCAATGCACTAACATTCGAAATGACTCATATTGATTATTTCTTTTACACTAACCTAAACTAAACAAACATAGTCTAAAATCACCTAATATAACCTAACCTAGCCTAACCTAACCTAACCTAACCTAACTAGGCTAACCTCAACCCTAAAATGTAGAAATTATTCAAGTGCGGGTGGATGACGCCAGTATTAACCGGATAAGCTTCACAAAAAAAAATTTAATCACCTTTCATTTAACATTATCCACGTATTTAGGATAATTTCAACATTATCTGGATAACATCGACTTTATCCCAGTTCAAACTTTATCCGTAGTTTATATATATAATTTATGTCCCTGTGGAAGCTAATTTATTGGAAATAAAATGGTCCCCATTTTTAGTAGAACGCCCTGCGGATATGTCAGTGTTTGTCTAGATACCAGATCTCGAGATTAGACATTAGAACTCTACTGGAACTGAGTGGTACTACGCTATCTGGCAGGTTAAAACTTTGCCGTGGATTATCTTCGTGAGCAATGAGCAGTAATTTACTTTGGATACATTATAAAAAAACACTTTACAAGTTATATATATATATATATATATCACAGGGCGTTCTATTAAAAATGAGGACCATTTTATTTCCAATAAATTAGCTCCCGCAGGGACATAAACTATTTGACCTACATCTGAAAAAAATAAAATATTTGAAACTAGAAGGTGAGGTATTGTTAACCTAGAGACACAAATACTAAGGTCACACATGTTCTGTGTGTGTTAAATAAATCCATGTGAACATTTACTATTCCGGAATAGCTGGGTTTATCTCCCAAGGACAAACAGTTCCAACCCACGAGTATTTACACGGGAACTGTTAGACCCCGCCTTGGGTACAGTCTGTTGCATCGTGATGTGAACACATTGGAGATTGGTTCTAAGGACCACAGGTAACTTATCACTCGTACAGGTAGGCATGCTAAGTGAGACGTCAATCTCGTTTGGTCTGATTTATTAATTATTATTATTATTATTAGCACCGCGTCTTACTACCCGTTCGGGTTATACGCGCTTACGCTAATGTGTAATGGTAGGGTGATTGTGAGACGAAATGGAGGACCTACAGTTTAACGTGGAATCCGAACCACGACGAAGGCCTGGCATTCCCCACATTCACAAGATGTCTTGTCAGAGGTGAAGGAAGGGTTTGGTAATCAGATAAATCTGTGCCGGGACCGAGGATTGAACCCCGGACCCCCATCACAAAAGTCCGACACCTTACCCCTAGACCACCAGGTTATTAATAACGGAGAGGTCTAGGCTTGAAATCCGGATGGATGTTTTTATTTTCTTACGAGGTTTAACACCTCTCCCTGCCGGTAAATGCGGTTACCTCCCTCATCCCTACAGTATCAGTGTAGACGTGGATATTCTGGATGGGTTGTAAGCCGTGGAGCAAAGGTAGACATACTCTAGCACAGGAAGAACAGACACATATTACAGGTCGCGCCTGGCAAACATTGACAGCTATTTACAATATTATTGTCGGTGACCTGGCGGTCTAGGGGTAAGGTATCAGACTTCTGTGCTGGCGGACGGGGTTCAATCCTCGGTCCCGGTACAGATTTATCTGCAGTTGGGCTCTTGAAGCGAATGGACCAACAGCGAGATATCAGAAACAATAACAGAATTAATATAGTGCCCCCCCCTCTCCCCCTATTATAGTGTGTTTTTGTCGTCTTCCGAGTATCCGCGAGAGGGGGTCGCCCAGTTTCCCATGATGCACCGGGAGTAGGCCACGTGTGTTTCTAGGACACGTGCACAGCACACTACATTCCACTTGTCTCCACTACCGGCCTGCGAGCAACACCGGCACAAGGCTTTGTTACACTATGGTGGAGCTTATAAGATAGGATCATGGTGTAATCAGTCAAGGTAATACAACTACATTGCTTGGTCTACTATGGAGTAGCTTATAAGATAGGAATCATGGTGTAATCAGTCAAGGTAGGACAACTGCATTACTTGGTCTTACTATGGAGTAGCTTATAAGAAAGGGCTATGGTGTAATCAGTCAAGGTAAGAAAACTACATTGCTTGGTCTTACTATGGAGTAGCTTATAAGATAGGATCATGGTGTAATCAGTCAAGGTAATACAACTACATTGCTTGGTCTACTATGGAGTAGCTTATAAGATAGGATCATGGTGTAATCAGTCAAGGTAAGACAACTGCATTGCTTGTTCTTACTATGGAGTAGCTTATAAGAAAGGACCATGGTGTAATCAGTCAAGGTAAGACAACTACATTGCTTGTTCTTACTATGGAGTAGCTTATAAGATAGTACCATAGTGTAATCAATCAAGGTAAGAAAACTACATTGCTTGGTCTTACTATGGAGTAGCTTATAAGAAAGGACCATGGTGTAATCAGTCAAGGTAAGACAACTGCATTGCTTGGTCTTACTATGGAGTAGCTTATAAGAAAGGGCCATGGTGTAATCAGTCAAGGTAAGACAACTGCATTGCTTGGTCTTACTATGGAGTAGCTTATAAGAAAGGGCCATGGTGTAATCAATCAAGGTAAGACAACTACAGTGCTTGGTCTTACTATGAAGTAGCTTATAAGAAAGGACCATAGTGTAATCAGTCAAGGTAAGACAGTTACATTGCTTGGTCTTACTATGTAGTAGCTTATAAGAAAGGGCCATGATGTAATCAATCAAGGTAAGACAACTACATGTCTTGGTATTACTATGGAGTAGCTTATAAGAAAGGACCATAGTGTAATCAGTCAAGGTAAGACAGTTATATTGCTTGGTCTTACTATGTAGTAGCTTATAAGAAAGGGCCATGGTGTAATCAATCAAGGTAAGACAACTACATGGCTTGGTATTACTATGGAGTAGCTTATAAGAAAGGACCATAGTGTAATCAGTCAAGGAAAGACAGTTATATTGCTTGGTCTTACTATGTAGTAGCTTATAAGAAAGGGCCATGGTGTAATCAATCAAGGTAAGACTTCTACTCCTCAGGATAAATGGAGTGTACATTCCTGATTAAACTTTCAGACTGATATTGTCAACATATACAATACTTTCTCTATAGTTCGTTTGTTAGAGAAAGTCAAGGCATAAGATGGGTCTACAATCAGACGTAATTAACTTGAAAAGACGCGGCGCGGCGCTAAATAACTTGGAGGTTCATAATATGATTAATGAGCTTGTGAGAAGAGAAACATTAACATGTAATATTTAAAATTAATATGTACAAAAATACAATTTTATAATAGAAGGAAAGACTTAGATACTTATCACATATGACCTTGTCTGACATTAGCCAATTAAATACATTTTGTACTTTCTTTCCTGTAATAAACGTCTCAATTCGTGAATGGTTCTCCGCCATATTGCATCTTGATAATTTATTAAACCATTGTTCCATACGAAGCAACCGTTTAATATATTTTAATGGCGCATGTGGGGTGCTAGTCTCGCAGAGAATAGAATGTATTGATGAGAAAAATAAGAAAAGTTATTTTCTCTAGTCGAGTGGTTAGGGAGGTACAAACCAATTTGTATAGGAAGGGCCATTAAGATAGTACAAAAATATTTTTTTACTGTCCACATTGATAACATTTTACTATATCATTAGTGTTATTTTATAAGTGTTGATAATATCTATCAAAATTGACAGCTACACATCTGATGACTCGACGTATGGCTACGTTAAAGTAGATTTAGTAGTTTCCTGTGAAGTTTAAAGACAGGTTTAGTGGAGTTGTTGGAGTTACAGCCCAAGTGAAGTTGTGAAGGTTGTCCTTAGAAATATACCTTGGAAGCATATTACAATAATAATAATAATAATAATAATATTTAGCACCGCGTCTTACTACCCGTTCGGGTTATACGCTTTAAGTACTAATTACTCTAATGGATTAGGAATTGGGAAGGTTGAGTTAGAGGAAGTGAACCCGAATTTGCGTGGAGGGAGAGTGGAAAACCATTTAGGACCCACCCACCCCCAGTTCACCCGACCGAGATTCGAACCTCGATCTCCCCATCCTCAGCAGTCGAGCTCAACACGGCAAGCGCGTTGGCCAACTAGGCCACCGAGGCGGGTGTCATATTACAATCAAGTATACGGTATTGTCAGAGGGAAATTAATGGCTCGGGTGGTAAGGGGTACAAGGGACATGGCCCCCCTAACCGTCGCAGGCCGAGACATGGTATGGATGTTCAAATGCCTCTAGAAGATGTTTAAAGTTGTATATACTGGTGACCGAGAACGGATATTTAAATTTCCAGCCTTCTTCCCCTCTTCCCCTATTTACGGGTCTGTCCCTGTTCTGATGTACCCGGGAAGTGAAATATTGATGGTAACTAAATTTACCTTTATTTTATTTATCATATTCTGAAAATTGAAAAAAGACACCTGGACAAGGGAACCGAACTCGGTACCTTTGGCTTAGTACGCCAATGCTCTTACCACTGAGCTATCCAGGATTCGTCCCGTGCCCAGGGTCATTCTTCATTCTTCACTCTTCACTCATATTTTAAGGCAGAGTCTATGATGGACGTGCGGAAATCGTTGGCTATAAATGTGTGATTTTATTAAGATCACGAGCTATCAGATAACGCAGCCACCCTCGACTCGGCAGTTGGCTTATTGCAGCCATTTGTACAATTATTATAACTGTATGGGATTGCATATTTAAGAATAAAATAGCCAAAGCTATTTTTTGTGCATTTTAGTGACCAGGTGTCATTTTTAAATTTTCAGAATATGATATCTAGAGGAGTAATCCTCACTAAAATGCATAAATAATAGCTTTTGCTTTTTGATTCTTTTATTTTATTTACTTTTTACTGGTCCTTAGTATTCAGGTCTATACGCATACATTAATTATTTAATAGACTGGGGATAAGTAAGGTAAAACTTGAGAGGAAATGTATCCGCATTTGCTAGTAAGAATAATGGAGAAGCCATTTAGAAAAATACTGTCCGACATCTTAGCTCAGTTGGTAGCGTGTCTGTCTACTGAGCTAAGGGTACTGGGTTAGATTCCTGCCATGACTGAAAATTTATCATTGATTAAAAGATGGGTTTACCTTTTCATATTGATAAATTAGCGGCCAGGGACTGGATGTTGTGTCTGTCCTAGTTTTAGTTAGATTATAAGGCATATGAAGCTACGACAGGCCTTGAAAGCCGGTAGTGGAAATGTATGGCTTGAATAAAATACTGACCTAGGCCACAGGCTGGAAACAGTAATTGACGTAAAAAAAAGAGGAAAAACCACCCTTAGTACACCTGGCCATGGTTCGATCCCAACCTCCCCCTCTCCCCCGGCAATCCAGTCCAATAAGAGAGAGACGCTTTAAGACCATGCGGGTGAATTAAGTTACTGTCTTATATTTAGTAAGTTTGTTGGTCGTGCGCTTATGCCAATTTAAATAGTATGATCTCTCTTTCTTTACTTCTTGATGGTGTTCCTCGCACGATGATCTGGAGATGTTTCTGATGACCTTTCGAAGGTTGCTCCAAAGGTCTCTCAGTTCTCGAGTTGCCTGAACCTAGGCACGAGATCAGGAAATCGAAAGTGTTCGCAGCAGAGTTGATTGTCTCGATAACTTTATATCCTCTCGCTAAGAAATGTTTACTCCTCAAAGTTATGTAATTTGTATCAAGAAGACAAACTCACATCGGTGGTCACGCGGATTACACCTCAAGAACGTCTTGTCGGGTTTTCCGGTGTTGTATAAGGTCGGGATTTGAATCCAGTCTAGGGTTGTATTTTTCCTGAATGCCTTACCACTCTACCTTCATGCAAATTCGGGCACACCTTCTCTAAATTCAACCCTCATCATTCCTAACCCTAGTAGTGTAATTACATGTGTATAGTCTGGACGGGTAGTAAGATGTGGAGCAAAAAAAACTGGAGTAATTATCTTAAATCCACGATGGATATATTTTAATTGAGAGCTGCGTTGGGTTTGGACGTTTTGTTTTAAGGTTTTCTAACAGTGTCATGGCGTGACTTGTTGTCAGGGTAAGCAGAGTTTCTTTAAACTGTAATTTTAATATGTTCTCATCCCTCAGTAAACCGTCCCCGTGGTATAGTGGTCAGAACACCTAGCTACGAATCTAGTGGTCCCGGGCACGATTCCCGGCTGGTACCTAGGGTATTTTTACGTTTAGGGGAACTATCCCAGTAGTAACCAGGGTTTAGTTAATAAGGCTTAAATTAGGTCAAGACTCACCCCGACTCAATAACATCACAATAACTATCGTCACATCGTCCCATTTCCGAGTACGACGTGTAGACAACCTCACTCTGTGCCCCCAAAGCGACTAATAATATATATTCCGTTCATCATTATTATTAGCACCGCGTCTTACTACCCGTTCGGGTTATACGCACTTACGCTCATGTGTAATGGTAGGATGATTGTGAGATGAAATGAAGAACTTACAGTTTAACGTGGGATACGCACCACGGTGGAGGCCTGGCATTCCCCACATTCACAAGATGTCTTGTCAGAGGTGAAGGAAAGGTATAGTAATCAGATGAATCTGTGCCGAGACCGAGGATTGAACCCCGGCCTCCAGCACAGAATTCTGACACCTCACCCCTAGACCACCAGGTCACCTATTCCGATCACAATAGGTTTTTACCTGGATGACAGTTCGAAAATCATACGTTTAGATTTTGGGTTTCCAACACTTTAAAAGATCACAGTTTTGTTATAAATGTAAAGATCTTTAATTATCTGTTATATATTACATTTAAAATAACTTAAACTTAAGTTTTCTCATAGTATTTCATTTTTTTTTTTTATAATTTCTTTTTGTCCAACTCGAAAAAATATTTTAAACATAATTAAAAGTACTTATTTTTCGTTTTGGAACGTTATTTATTATGTTTAATATAGTGCACGCATCAATACCTTTTAATACAGGCATCGTATTTACTTGGAAAAGAGAAAATTGTTGTCATTTTTTTACATACAATAAATGATTTTAATGATTATTTTATCGTATTTTGAAATATTTAACTGAATAAAGTATTTTCATCAACTGCGTGTCTACATCATTGTAAAAAAACTTGTTTACCGTTATGTTAAAATCATATGGTTTAAATTCGTCAGTCGCCATTTTGAAGCTATGTTCGTTAGAAGTTTTTGTGAAAATGCTGTTAATATATTTTTGAAGCTACAGTAGCCCCACGGCTTCTTTGGTGCTGACTGGCAGATTTTAAAAGCTACCAGACCAAATTATGTATCCCTACGCCGAACAATATGATCTGCAAAAACATGTGTTTAGCAGCTGTCCCTTCTGATGGTCAAAATTTAGGTACATACCCAAATGTTGACTGTCAGAAGTCAGCTGTGGGCTGTCAGTCAGCACCAAAGAAGCCGTGGGGCTACTGTATGTTCGTTAGAAGTTTTTGTGAAAGTGGTGTGAATATTTTTTTAAGGGGAATAAAACTATAAATAAACTTTCTGTCCGACCTCAAATAAATAAATAATATTGGCCTAAATCATTGTGGTTAACTATCACATTAATATATTACCATCTGTTTTCATTACAGTCATCCAAAGTGATAGATGTCAGCTGTTGGCGTAGTGATATATTAGGGATTACTTCTAGTAACATTTCGAGCTGTCATCCAGGTAAACTTAGCTCGTGAATGACTTATACACCTAAGGCGACCGAATTGGATGTCATATCCCTTCCAATCAGTAATACCACAAGATTTTTTTTTAAACGTAGAAAACGCATCGGTCAAATATAATGTGAAATGTATATAGCACAACTTATGAACTATTAGTAAAATGGGCAACACTCCATAACATATCTAATCATTGGCTGACAAACATAAATGAGAGCGACAGTCTCCAACAATTTCACACAAATCCAGGAGAAATTACCGTGTCTTTAATTACATTATGTAATTGTAAAACGGGTTACTATCCCTACAAAGAGATCTCTTTTTTTTTAAACATGTCGTTGTTATAGTTGTCTCGCTGAAATGCCGGCCGGCATATTTCCAGATGTTGGTCTGTTTCTGTAGGAAAGTGCCTTGGTGCACGAGTGTTATATCTCGATAGATTTGGTGGGGGAAGCGTCCGGCTCCGGAATCTATTAAACATGTCTGGATGATAAATGTACCATTTAGATCCAATCAACTTATGTCCGAGAGATTGCCATTCGCCCCGCGTGCCATCTCTTCAATTATTAAGAGGGTGTTGCGGGGTTGAGGGGGGGGGGACATTACTGATCGGCGTGGTACGTTTTTTTAAGGACTATTACATCCTAATCAAATAATAATAAAACTATTATACTTGTTTAGAGTAAGATTTTCACATAAAGATCCATTCAATTCCTTGGTCAAGGTTTGTTCATATCCACCCAATCAATGCAAATTAAATTTTCAAAATATAATAATAAAGCGCTGAATATTAAATAAATGGTACGATGCTCCACCCAGACTTTATCGCTCTTTTATCTAAATCACTATGCTTTCGTTCGTAAGGTTATGTGAAACTAAATAATATACATTGTTGCAGAAACATAATGGGAAAAAAATAGGGTCACATTCCACCAAAGAGCACAACAACCAATTTCTAATACCTCAATTTTAAAAATATATTGGCCAATAACTAGTAAACTACTACTTTGATCAAAAATATAATTCAGATAGAAGTTTTTAATTTTTATATTACAACTTTTCGAAGATAAGTTATTTCATATCCCTAAGAGTTGCTGAGTTTACGTAATAGGATATTTATAATTATGTTAAGTACCTTCTAAGTAATTTTATCAGGAAAATTAGAAGAAGCACCATTTAGTTTATAGTGTTAAATAGTGCCTGGATACAAAATTTAGTCAAACTCGTTAGAGCAGATTTTGAGAAAATCAATCTTTTCTCCATTTGCCCTTAAATAAACTACCCTTAATTTTAGCACTAAATATATCATTTCAGACCCCAAGTTTTATCCCTACTGGTAAAATGGTTTCTGCTTTAGACCTAAATACAGACTCACAGAGGGCCTCGTGAAAACCAGTGTTTCGGTTTTCATACGGTCAATAAACGTCAATATATAGTAAAAACTCGAATTCGATTTTTTTTTTTTTTATCATCACGGCCTGTCATTCAAATTGGTCTGGTGATTAGTACACAGGCTATTTTATCATAACTATGCAACCTCCTTCACTCTTCCTCAGGGCCGATTTAAGAAACTTGTGTTACTTAATAATTCCTCAAGTACACTCCTCTTTGCAGCATTGCATGGTTAGTTGTCTGCAGACCGACGGCTGTAGCACAATGGTGACGTATTCTACTGAAACACTTTACTCGAATAACGTAAATCTTAAATTACATCAAGTTGGGGTTTTCAGGAATCTGGAATGGAATCCTATCACCAAGCGAATACTTATTGCTGTTAATTATTATCTGTACACCATTTGGTGTAACATTTAGAATAATAACTGTAATTTATTTAATAATTTCGGAGGGAAATGTGGCTCCTTAGAATGTGAGACCTGGGGCAATTGCCCCCTCTGCGCACAAACACACACCCCACCTAGACGCGGTCCTGCTCTCCCTTATCTTCATCCCTTAATGGAGCAGATATTTTACCAAGCACTTGTTTTTGAACCCTCTAAATTTCTTCTCATTGTATAAGATGTGAAAACAACCTTTGGGAACTAAACAATGAAACATCATTACTTGTTTGAAATACGCAATAAGTAAAGCAGGCCTCAACTAAATGAAGTTGGTTTTGGCGTATCGCCAAACAACATGGTTATTGCCTTCTCCACGACTAATGACCACATTAACCCCCCTCCTGTAGTTAATGGCTGATAGCAGGTATAAACAACGTCAGGCGCATGATCACAATAAATCACTGGAGTTGCCAAAACCACCAGCTTTCTAGCGGACTATTACATCATTCCGGGTATAACATAATACGAGAATTATTTATATGGCACGATGTAGTACCACATACTTGTTTCACGCAGGGGGTAATTCACAGGTACAGTCTAGTTTTCATAGAAAGGAATTTTACTAAATACAAACAGATCTTATTTCAAACAACATTGATAACATCTTAACATATTATTATTGTTATTTTATAGGTATTGGTAATATCTATCAAATGTTTGGGCTGTAGACCATATGAATTGTATGAAAACGTGAAATTAGATCAATAACATTTCTATCCGTTAGTTAAGGTTCTTCCTACTAAATTTGGACTGCAGGAGCACGTTCTTCACCATATTGTGCCTAGGTATAGCGGAATAGTGGTCTGACAGTTACTGGAGTTACTGTATCTACTTTCACGTATTCATACGTCAAGTCATGTGATCAGCAGCTGGCACTTTTGATAGATATTATCAATACAAATTAAATAGCAATAATAGTATAATGGATTATTTTTAAAAATTAAGGTTGAGTAAAGAATGACCCTCCTGGCACGAGACTACTAGATAACTCAGTGGTTAGAGCAGGGGTGACCAACCCGTGACACGCGTGCCACTGGTGGCGCGCGGAAGCATTTTAAGTGGCACGCCTAAAGTCACAAAATTCAACAATAACATATTTGACGAACAAATAAATTACCTAATTGGGTCGAGTAAATAAGTTTCTAAAATGTTAGCTCAACTAAGTTGGCCGTCTCTGCTATATTGTTTCCCACTACTCAAGCTTTATCTTCCCCTTCAACTACAACCCCTACCCCTTCCCCCGTTTCAAGTGCCGCCCTGACTAACCCAGCAGTCAAGGACATATTCCTCAGTCTGGACAAATCACATTTTGCTGCTCAGTTTATTTTTTGGTGCCGTACTGAGTGGTGTATACTTTGTTATCCTCCGATGTAGAATGTGTATGTTTCTATAATGATTCACTTGCTGTTAGTATCTTTTGGAGAACGATATTGCTCTTTGGGAGTTTAATAGTGAATGGGAAGAACAGTTTTTATTTACAAAAGGAAACTCTTCTAAGACCGCGTCTCTTATTTGTGGGGCTAGTGTTGCAGTTCCCAAAAAGTTTAATTTAAATCGACACTTCATACAGATGCATCCCGATATTAACATAAAATATATTAAATTGGCTCATCATTAGGAACAGAATTTGTAAATAAAAAGAAACATTAACTGACTGGGCAACAAATGCTTTTTAAAACAAAAAGTGATCAGCTTATGACAATGGTTAAAGCTTCTTAAGAAATCGCCCTCATCATTGCTCGAAAGAGTAAAAGCCATACTCCGAAGGAGAAGAGATAATAAAGCCAAGACTAATGGGCTTTGCAAAAGCCACTGAAGATCCTTATGTCATTAAAATGGTGGATGACGTTGCACTTTCAAGAAAGACAGCTGTGCCTCGGATCGATGAAATGTCTGGTGACGTTAGCAAGCAAGTAGTTTCGTGTATCAATACTTGTAAATACTGGAAGGTTATTTGATGTGCGAAGTTTTTAAATACCACTGCATTATCCATCAAGAAGCCCTTTGTGCCAAATACATGAAATTCTCTTCTGTGCTCGATCCAGTGGTATGATGTATCAACAAGATCCGAGCTAGGGCGCTGAACAGAAGGGAATTCCGTGAACTCCTTGAAGTGGAATTGGAAGAAAAACGCCATGGTGAGCTTCTGCTTCACTGTAGTGTCCATTGGTTGTCGCAGGGACAGGCATTTGAGAGATTTTGGAATTTAAAGGGTAACGTTCTGAAGTTTTAGGAAGAAAATGGGGAACTACCTGATTAGTATATGCTTTTAAAGAATGAAGACTGGCTATGGGATTTAGCTTTTCAGGTGTACATTATGGGTCACCTTAACAACTTGAATCCGTGGTTGCAAAGTAAAAAAAACAACATGTTTTCAACCCTATTCAGTTCCATTCAGGCTTTTAAAGCAAAGCTCATTCTGCTGGGTCATAATCTTTCTCAGAATGAGCTCTCTCAATTTCCTCGAATGAAAACATTTTCCAACACTGAATGTAGTGGGCTTCCAGACTTTGATAAATACAAGCATGCTATTTCCAATTTAAAAAACTCTTTTGATACTAGGTTTTCAGAATTTTAGTATGAAAAGAAAAAATTTCAACTTTTCATCAACCTATGGAGGAAATGGTTATTTACCCTTCTGACATACAAATTGAAATTCTTGATATTCAGAACAACGCTGCAATTCACAGCAAGTACAAGGAAGTACTTGGGAATCCATTCAGCCAAGAATTTTCCATCTTCTGGAAATGCCTTCCATCGTGCAAGTATCCTCCATTAAGAGACCTGGCCTTGCGATATCTTTGCAGGTTTAGTTCTACGTACATCTGTGAGCAAACATTTTCACTTATTAACTTGGTCAAAATTAAGTACCGTTCAGTTCTCACTGATAAGCCTCTAAAAAAACCTAATCTTCTTGCTTCTTCCAAAACAAATCCAAATATTAATGAACTCGTTAACGTTAAAGAGATCGAGAAACTTCGCTGAAAGCTGAAATATTTTTTATTATTAAAAATTGTTGTGATTTCTACTAGTATTTAGTTGTCTTATTATTGCTAATTTTATTAACTATCATTAATAGAACATAGTCACAGAATTATAGTGTGTGAACGGTGTACAATAGCTGTTGATTAGGTTTGAAATGAAAATTCTTGAAAAATGCAATTTTTAATTAAAAGTTAAATATTTTTTACAGGGTTTTGCTATTCTCTTTTTTCTGATGTCTTATTTGATAAATACAGATACAACCCAAACTCCTAATACAATTAGCAATCAATTCTATAGGTTATATTACAGTATTATATTATCAATTTCTAAATAGGCTTTATTTATTGTTGGCTATATTTTTCTAAAGGTGTTGTGGGTGCTGAGGTATAGTTAGGTTTGAGGTTTTGGGTGGAGTGGCACGCCAAGGATTCTTAGCGCAAATAGTGGCATGCCAGGAAAAAAGGTTGGCCACACCTGGTTTAGAGTATTGGCGAACTAAGTCAAAGGTCCTGGGTTCAATTCCTTGATCAGAATTCAATTTTTTAATTTAATAAAACAACAATATAGTAAAATGTTACCAAAGCTGACCACAGAAAAAAAAAAGTTTTATTTATTAAAGGCTCTCGCTGCCGTGTTGTTACTAAAAATGTGTGCGTGTCTGATTTCGTGGTGTCGGCCAGGTACTACAGTTCCTGCCACAGGGGTCGATTGTTTAAGTTTTGCGATTCTAGGTAGAGTTACACTATCGCCGATTCTAGATTGTTCTAGAGCATTTCAAAATAAACGCAGCATCATAACAACACAAGGAGAAAGGGAAATTACTGTTGCTTCTACTACGAATCATCAATTTCTACTCTCCAGCTTCATCATTATTAATTAATTCAACTTTAACTTTGCAAAACCTTTTCAAAACTAGTTTTTCTAGTGTTTATGTTTCAATTAAGTATACAAAATAAATGTAATGTACATCATCAATGACCCGAATTTCAAATTTACGCTTTTGGGCCAAATTTTCTGTCTCTTGCTGGCTCGCGGGCTGCAATACTGTATCGACAATATTAGGAGTGAACACACTGTTTATTTTTTTGGCATCCCGAGTGTCTCAGCTGTGATGAGGGAACGCGAACACTCCCGGATATGTCCGAACGCATCCGATATAGTAGGTAATCTCTCCCTTGTCTACTAGACTAGTCATTTGCCGGTTCGTGGTAATTTTTTTTTATAAAAACGTAAACATTTTCTTCAAGTATAAAGCAAAAATAGTTTATAAAATAACTTAAAATATGTATTTATTTTATTATTTTATTTTGTAAAATATAAATTTGTATTTGTCATTTTTTCTCTATGAATAATTGTATATATATTTCATTAACTGGCCCGCGTACTGTGTGTTGAAGGTCCCTGTTCTAGCCTAACTGGTCCCCGTTTGACTAATCACGCATAATCTCTGCTCTATATAACTTACATTGGAATGTTACTATACTTCATTCACGGTAGGAGTTTACCTCTAAAAGGTCTTTTTTCCTACCAATATCCTACTATATAATAGATTTCTGGTAGGGAAAAAGGCCTTTCAGAGGTAAACTCCTACCGTGAACGAACTTTACCTGGTCAATGAGTGTCCCACTGAATGATGAGAACATATCACAGGTACAGTTTAAGCTAACTATGCTTGTTCTGGCAACAAGCCACGCCATGCTACTGAATGTAGTTCACCAGAGATGACCAACAAACTCTCAGTCATTGTCCCTGGAGGGAAGGGTTGACACTAGCGAGAAATGAACCAAGGTCTCCCGAGGTGGTAAGGATTAACCGCTGACCCCATCATGACTGTTAGCGTCGTTCCCACGGTCCTCGGTTCGACATCAGACACGGGGGAATCTAGGCCCGCGCTCGAGTCAACCGCCGCACTTTCACTGTCCGGCCCGGCACGACTGCTGTTCACACAGATACTTCACACTCCTGAATAACCTGGGAGAATGTAGTGTGAACCTTGTCTCCACTTGGGGGGGGGGGG
>CABEEJ010005034.1:32797-49861 GCA_901482245.1 Timema douglasi
ATCCTAAATGGTTTTCCACTCTCCCTCCACGCAAATGCGGATTCATTTCCTCTAATTCAACCTTCCCAAATTCTAATCCATTAGTGTAATTAGTACTTAAAGCGTATAACCCGAACGGGTAGTAAGACGCGGTGCTAAATATTAAAAGTTGATGTGATTTATTACCAGGCTATAATTGAAATCACTTATGTTTTAATGAAGTAGTTATTAGGTATTATTATTATTATTATTATTATTATTACTACTACTAGCACCACGTCTTACGGCCCATTCGGGTTATACGCACTTACGCTAATGTGTAATGGTAGGGTGATTGTGAGACGAAATGGAGGACCTACAGTTTAACGTGGAATCCGAACCACGGTGGAGGCCTGGCATTCCCCACATTCACAAGATATCTTGTCAGAGGTGAAGGAAGGGTTTGGCAATCAGATAAATCTTTGCCGGCACCGAGGATTGAACCCCGGCCGCCAGCATAGAAGTCTGACACCTTACCCCAGGACCGCTAGGTCACCTCTAATCAGTATAGAATCAAAACTAATGAATTGTGAATAGTGAACGAGAAAAATAGACCGGTACCCGGGACGTGAACAATAACACTCCGCTCTTTATGCTGCTAGTCTGTCTTGCCTGGTCCACGAGACGAGAGCAAGCTGTGTTCACTCTACAGATCTCCGAGGGACGAGGGTGCAACTCTAGAGGGTTGAAAATAAACAACCCCCTCTCTCCCTCCTCTCCACGTGTGCCGGCTACACGTGTTCATTTCCAGGAACAGGAGCGGGAAGAGGAGGGGAGAAATGTCGTGGAAAAAGTATAAATACTTTACTAATATGGATATTTCCCAACATGGTCGACATTTTAAGTGTGATCACCTAATTTCAGCTAGTTTGTAAGTTGTGCACTAATGTGTGTGTGTGTGTGTGTGAATATATTTTTTAACTTTGAACTTAATCTGGGGCTATTGGCACCCAGGACCACACCTGTTCTTTAACTATGATACGCGTCACAACCGGGATTCTAACCCGTTTTCTCTATCAGACAGGATTTAGCAGCTCTTTTATTTTAACTCTTGTCCCCAAATCAAGGAAAAGCGTTTTAACCACCCATCTGGGCTATCCACATGTTTAAACTTGGGATAGGTATGCATAAAAAAGGAATATTTTGAGGTAAATATACCCACATTTCAATTTTGAGAAAGAGAGAGAGAGAGAGAGAGTGCGTGTGTGTGTAACAATTTAGGAGAAAAAATCTAAATAAGCCCAACCGGGATCCAAACCCAGATTTCCCAGTCCTCGGTAGTTCAATTTGTAATTAGGTTGACGCCTTAGAGCACGTGACCACCGTTGAGAGTCTTTGTGTGTTGAAATAAGATTTTGTCTGAAAGGGGGAAAATGTAGCACACTTACACAATAAAGTGAAGCTACTTATCTTTTAATGTAGTTTATTTAAAAAAAAAATAATTAACGAGACACTTAATCCAGTCGAAAGTCATCACTTCAACTTTCAGTGACAGTACCCCCCCGACCCCCTCTCACCCTACAATGCCAAGAGAGACGTCATAAGTTCTATAATCCCTCCTACCGTTTCCGGTTCCTCTATGACCGGAAGTGAGTAGAGTCCCCTAGGTAGCTTCCCCCACTCCTATGAAAACCAGAGGCCCTATTCTCAAACTCTCTGCCAACCTGGGAGACTCCAGGGGCAGTTCCTTTGGATGGTTTAAACCAGGAGATGCTTTTCCCTCCGTCGCGCTTAACTACCTGTCGAGGCTGTACGCATCCGGTTCTACTACTTGTACAAGGGAAAAATGGCAGCATTTGTATTACATGCACCCGCATCTGCGTGAGGGGATAATGGTTGGAAATCACCCTCAGTAGCGTTGGCCGGGATTCTAGCCCCAACCTCTCCGTCAACTGACAACCATATTAGATGATCTTGACGTTTAGTCCATGTGCTTACCGGTGGAAGTTCGGTAAAATATTGGATTGAAGAGGGAAACATTGTAAACAAATTGCGTTAGTTGATATTCATGCTAACATTCAAACTATCATCAATGGAGAGGTAAATTAGTAATCCGGAGTAAGTGTTTTTTTACAGTTTATTCTATAAATATGTTGGGCGAAACCACCAATATGCAGTATAAAAGCTCTAAAATAAATTACAACTTGAAATTTAAAAAAAATCTTATATTCTTTTCTCTCTCTCTCTCAAAGATTCGAGGTTTCAAGGACTCTAGGATCTGAAGTTTCTATGAGTTGAGGTTGAAGATTCGAGGATTTGAGCTTTGAGGTCATCCATAAACCACCTAACACTTTTCTTACTTTTTTGGGGGGGGGCCACCCTCTCCCCGTGTAACACAAAGGGGACATTAGAACCCCCACCCCTATCAACAGAGCTACGTAGTTTATGGAAGACCACTTTTGAGGATTCAAGGCTTTGAGGCCTCGAGGTTTTAAAGATTTGAAATAAAAACCGACAGATCTAGCCGAGCTTTGTTCGAGCCCAGGTGACTGATAGAATAATCTGAAATCAAGATTATGGGTTCGTCCTGATACACATTTGTTACAACACTTGCTTGACAGTAGGATTGAGTTGTTTTAATGTTACATGTCGCTGTCCTATGTTACGTATCACTGGTCTGATATCTTCAACAAACACTGATTAAGACCGATTAAAGGATACAATAAGGTATTACTAACGCGCTTAGTCCCTTGCTATACCCCCCTTCCCCAGCAGATCTGTGTGGGTGTATCAAACTGATAGAGAGCCACAAGGAGAGGTATATAGCTCTGTCTCTGTTCTACTCACGATCAATAAGCGCCACGTGGGACGGCTTGAGGTTTATACTGTTCTGCTAGAGCTTAGCCAGGATCCGTGTTATCATAGTGCCGGGGGTTTGTCAACAGGACAAGACAGGAGCTAGCAGGACTGTTACAATACAGGAGCTAGTGGGACTGTTACAATACAGGAGCTAGCGAGACTGTTACAGGAGAGGGACTAGCGGGATTGTTACAATACAGGAGCTAGCGAGACTGTTACAAGACAGGGACTAGTGGGATTGTTACAATACAGGAGCTAGCGAGACGGTTACAAGACAGGGACTAGCGGGATTGTTACAATACAGAGACTAGTGGGACTGTTATAAGACAGGGACTATCGAGACGGTTACAAGACATGGACTAGCAGGATTGTTACAAGACAGGGACTAGCAGGAGTGTTAGAAGACAGGGACTAGTTGGATTGTTACAATATAGAGACTATTGGGACTGTTACAAGACAAGGACTATCGAGACGGTTACAAGACATGGACTAGCAGGATTGTTACAAGACAGGGACTAGCAGGAGTGTTAGAAGACAGGGAGTAGTGGAATTGTTACAATATAGAGACTATTGGGACTGTTACAAGACAAGGACTATCGAGACGGTTACAAGACAGGGACTAGCGGGATTGTTACAATACAGGAGCTAGCGAAACGGTTACAAGACATGGACTAGCAGGATTGTTACAAGACAGGGACTAGCAGGATTGTTACAATACAGGAGCTAGCAGGACTGTTACAAGACAGGGACTATCGAGACTATTGCAAGACAGGGACTAGCAGGATTGTTACAATACAGGAGCTAGCAGGACTGTTACAAGACAGGGACTAGTGGGATTGTTACAATACAGGAGCTAGCGGGATTGTTACAAGACAGGGACTAGCAGGATTGTTACAATACAGAGACTAGCAGGACTGTTACAAGACAGGGACTAGTGGGATTGTTACAATACAGGAGCTAACGGGATTGTTACAAGACAGGGACTAGCAGGATTGTTACAATACAGGAGCTAGCAGGACTGTTACAAGACAGGGACTATCGAGACTATTGCAAGACAGGGACTAGCAGGATTGTTACAATACAGGAGCTAGCAGGACTGTTACAAGACAGGGACTAGCGGGATTGTTACAATACAGAGACTAGTGGGACTGTTACAATACAGAGACTAGCGGGACTGTTACAATACAGGGACTAGTGGGACTGTTACAATACAGGGACTAGTGGGACTGTTACAAGACAGGGACTAGTAGGACTGTTACAATACAGAGACTAGTGGGACTGTTACAATACAGGGACTAGTGGGACTGTTACAAGACAGGGACTAGTGGGACTGTTACAAGACAGGGACTAGTGGGACTGTTACAATACAGGGACTAGTGGGACTGTTACAATACAGGGACTAGTGGGACTGTTACAAGACAGGGACTAGTGGGACTGTTACAAGACAGGGACTAGTGGGACTGTTACAATACAGGGACTAGTGGGACTGTTACAATACAGGGACTAGTGGGACTGTTACAAGACAGGGACTAGTGGGACTGTTACAAGACAGGGACTAGTGGGACTGTTACAATACAGGGACTAGTGGGACTGTTACAATACAGGGACTAGTGGGACTGTTACAAGACAGGGACTAGTGGGACTGTTACAAGACAGGGACTAGTGGGACTGTTACAATACAGGGACTAGTGGGACTGTTACAATACAGGGACTAGTGGGACTGTTACAAGACAGGGACTAGTGGGACTGTTACAAGACAGGGACTAGTGGGACTGTTACAATACAGGGACTAGTGGGACTGTTACAATACAGGGACTAGTGGGACTGTTACAAGACAGGGACTAGTGGGACTGTTACAAGACAGGGACTAGTGGGACTGTTACAATACAGGGACTAGTGGGACTGTTACAATACAGGGACTAGTGGGACTGTTACAAGACAGGGACTAGTAGGACTGTTACAATACAGAGACTAGCGGGACTGTTACAATACAGGGACTAGCGGGACTGTTACAAGACAGGGACTAGTGGGACTGTTACAAGACAGGGACTAGTGGGACTGTTACAATACAGGGACTAGTGGGACTGTTACAATACAGGGACTAGTGGGACTGTTACAAGACAGGGACTAGTGGGACTGTTACAATACAGGGACTAGTGGGACTGTTACAATACAGGGACTAGTGGGACTGTTACAAGACAGGGACTAGTGGGACTGTTACAATACAGGGACTAGTGGGACTGTTACAATACAGGGACTAGTGGGACTGTTACAAGACAGGGACTAGTGGGACTGTTACAATACAGGGACTAGTGGGACTGTTACAATACAGGGACTAGTGGGACTGTTACAAGACAGGGACTAGTGGGACTGTTACAATACAGGGACTAGTGGGACTGTTACAATACAGGGACTAGTGGGACTGTTACAAGACAGGGACTAGTGGGACTGTTACAATACAGGGACTAGTGGGACTGTTACAATACAGGGACTAGTGGGACTGTTACAAGACAGGGACTAGTAGGACTGTTACAATACAGAGACTAGTGGGACTGTTACAATACAGGGACTAGTGGGACTGTTACAAGACAGGGACTAGTGGGACTGTTACAAGACAGGGACTAGTGGGACTGTTACAATACAGGGACTAGTGGGACTGTTACAAGACAGGGACTAGCAGGACTGTTACAATACAGAGACTAGCGGGACTGTTACAATACAGAGACTAGCGGGACTGTTACAAGACAGGGACTAGCGGGACTGTTACAAGACAGGGACTAGTAGGACTGTTACAATACAGGGACTAGCGGGACTGTTACAAGACAGGGACTAGTAGGACTGTTACAATACAGGGACTAGCAAGTCTGTTACACGACAGGTCATGACAAATATTTTAAGAACTGTTGATATTACCATGTGCAGTAAGTTAAACTTAACGTTTTTACTGAGGAAATATTTAATATATTTTGACCAAAAACATATTTTGCTCTAAAGACTGTAAAAATACTGGCCTTAACAGTCCTCCTGTTCGCCTACCACCTTAAGGGGGCCGCATCGGTAAGCGAGAAATCACTGCGCGGACGTTCAACATTAACGCAATATCTAATTCTACAATGTATTATTTCAAACTATGGCAGATGCCAAGCTAAAGTTAAAAGATTCCTCCAGGGCTGTTTTTCCCTAACAACCATATAGTTTTGAGTTTTATTACTAGAAAAGGTTTTAAAATGTGAAACTAGCTCATATTTTACGAGTTTTTAAGGACGTGTATTAATCACAACTTGTGAATGTGGGGAATGCCAGGCCTCCACCGTGGTTCGGATTCCACGTTGAACTGTAGGTCCTCCAATATCATCTCACAATCACCCTACCATTACACATGAGCATAAGTGTGTATAACCCGAACGGGTAGTAAGACGCGGTGCTGATAATAATAATTTACGAGTTTTTAAGCATTTTTGTGGAGCTATGAGACCAGGCTTGTTTAAAAAGGGCTTTAGATTTAGCCTTCTTCGAACAAATAGAGTAGTTTTATTCGATAGGTTTACAACAGATAGTGTTAAGACATTTGAGAACTAATGGGGAGCTTTCCTCTTTACCTTCAGATAGGAAGTTTTGTCATTTTCTTCCCCCTCCTTCATATTGATATGCCAAAGGGTGGCTGTAGGTGAAGAGCGAAAGGAAGTATAACCCTAGACATAATAGAGAAGTAGTACCATAAACAACACAGGCCATTGTATTCTAAGCCGTGTGACTTGACAGTGATTGATACATTCTCGCTGAGCAAGGCGGCCTCCTTAAGGTGCGGCAGAAGGGAGCGCAAGTGTTTTTACAGGTTTTATAGAAATTATTATTATTATTTAGCACCGCGTCTTACTACCCGTTCGGGTTATACGCTTTAAGTACTAATTACGCTAATGGATTGGGAATTAGGAAGGTTGAATTAGAGGAAGTGAACCCGCATTTGCGTGGAGGGAGAGTGGAAAACCATTTAGGAAAAACCATCCTCAGTTCACCCGACCGAGATTCGAACCTCGATCTCCCCGTCCTCAGCAGCCGAGCTCAACACGACAAGCGCGTTAGCCAACTACGCCACCGAGGCGGGTTTTATAGAAATTAAATATTTTTGCCAAAATAAATCAAATATTTCTCCAGTAGCAACATAGAGCTTAGTTTTCTGCACATGCTGATATCAACAGATCTTGAATGTGCGTCAAGGGTGTCCTGGAATTTTGTCAAAACTTTTTAAATAAAGAGAAAAAGTTTTGACAAAATTCCATGACACCCTTGACAGATATTCAAGATCTGTTGATATTAGCATGTGCAGAAAACTAAATTCGATGTTGCTACTGGAGAAATATTTGATTTATTTTGGCCAGAATAATGTAATGCTATAAAAACTGTAAAATTAATCGCGCTCCCTTCTGACACCCCTTAAGATTTGAGACCAATCAAATACGTGTGTTATCGCTGATCCACTGTGCGTGACATGCGCAAATAATTTTGTGAAAGTTTACAATCGAAACTAAGGTAGACAATAAAACTGTTTATCTTACCTTGTTCCTCCGGACATCCTTCAAGCACCCCGCCATGATCGAAACACTCGTCCCTTGTACACAAAATAAACACCCCCCAGAACCCAGGTCAGAAGTACGATCCTCCACTGAGAAGAACCATCGCCACACCCCCCACGGTTATACCTCTCTGCATCTAGCTCTGTCAAACTGTGACGTCACTCGAGGTCAAAAAAAACACAAACACGGAGTTCTCCATTATACGCCCCAAAAATAAGCGGGAGAGGGGGGGTAATTTTCAGCGGGTCCCCAACTGCGATGTATGGGTGCAAACTGACCAACGCCCGCTGTTCGACTTCAAATAACGCGCCTGTGACGTCAGGTGGAACTACTGGAGACCTGGAGCAACAAGGGTCTATGTCGCGATGTCGCATACTTCCAAGAGCGACTGTAGAACTGCTTGCCAGACACGCTGAGCTTCCAGAAGGTCCACACTACAGGGTCACTTGTTGAATAGTGTCAGGGATTCCGATTCAACACGGGATAAAGTTTACAACAATGCAACATTATAAACTCTAAACTATAACACTATCTCTGATAAAATATACTACAATTATAGAAACAAGGAGTCTATCGCCAAACGAACATGTACTGTAGTTTTAACTAACTTTTGTGGGTTGAAAATGTAGAGAACACTCATTTATAGAAGTTGTTTAATGTTAAAATTCATATATATGCTAGGTTAGGTCAGGTTAAGTTGGTTTGTCAAAGAGACGAGCACGTTGAAGCAGTTTTCTTAACATTTATACTAAACAACGAACTCAAGGGGGGAAATAAAATCAACTTCTTGCCACACTCACTTTTAAAAACATTTTAATGATGTTTCTCACTTTTTTTTAAAAATATGTATATACCTCTACAAACATATCCAACCGCTGCACCAAAACTAATCACTTTATAAAATGTCACTTAGACGCTTTTTAGACGAGAGCCATAAGTAAACAATGGCAGGGACAACATTCGAGCAGTCCCCAGTAATTCTTTACACAGGGGCAGACCTCCCACCGTTATCGCTATACATTCCCCTCTCCCCAGCATCGTTTGTCAATCAGGTCGACGGACAAAAGACGAACGTTTGCACAGTAACAACGACGTGATCGCCGCGGCCACGGATTCGATGGAAAGTGAGGTTATGTTTGTCGGCGGGTCGGGAAGCTACTGAGGGTTGGTATGCTGTGGGGGGAGGGGGAGGGGTTAAACCTGCGTGCACGTATGCTCTCTTCTGCGCATGAGCGCACCGCGGGACGGTCGGCACACAGGGGCAAGGAAGAACCCGAAAGACACAGCTTGGCGATTTCCGCACCTTACTACACTTCCGGGCTAAGCTCGTTTAATTCCACTGATGGGGGTTGCAATGAGAACTACAGACTTGAGAGGTAATTTATTCGAATTTGTGTGGTGGAAAAATGGGAAACCATTGAGGGAAAACCATCCTCAGTACAACCGACCAGGATTCTAACCCCGACCTCCGTGTCACCGGGAAAACCAGACTATTGCAAGTGCGACCACATATACCACTAGACCACCGATGTGGGTTCCTAGGAGGAAGAGAGCCATCTTGTTTTGAGGAGTGATCTCCTAAATTTGGGCAAGAACGTGACCAGGCATTAAATATCAAATTTTGAGGTCCACGGTTCTATATCATCCTCCCCTTTTTGAGGTTGATTTTTTAGTGCAGCCCATCGTACCTCCCATTAGGGTTGTACTCATATTCAAAATAATAGGGGTGATAATTTTAGAGGAAGTATACCCGCATTTGTAAAGAAGGAATGGGTGAAAAAAAAAGAATCGATAATAAATAACCACCCCAAACCTTCTCACCACCATGAAAACTATATAATAGAGTTTGAACCTAAGCCTAGAACCATCCTCTGTCCCCTACATAAGAGCCTGAAACCGAGCCTAAAACCATCCTCTGTCCCCTACATAAGAAACTGAACCTGAACCTGGAGCTATCACCTGTCCCCTACATAAGAACCTGAAACCGAGCCTAGGACCATCCTCTGTCCCCTACATAAGAAACTGAACCTGAACCTGGAGCTATCATCTGTCCCCTACATAAGAACCTGAAACCGAGCCTAGGACCATCCTCTGTCCCCTACATAAGAAACTGAACCTGAGCCTTGAACCATCATCTGTTCCCTACATAAGAACCTGAACCTGAGCCTAGAATCATCCTCTGTCCCCTACATAAGAAACTGAACCTGAGCCTGGAGCTATCATCTGTCCCCTACATAAGAACCTGAAACCGAGCCTAGAACCATCCTCTGTCCCCTACATAAGAAACTGAACCTGAGCCTGGAGCTATCATCTGTCCCCTATATAAGAACCTGAAACCGAGCCTAGGACCATCATCTGTCCCCTACATAAGAACCTGAACCCGAGCCTAGAACGAACAGCGCATGAGCACAACTCAAAGATAGTCTACTTGACGGCTACCCCTGATATCTTGACGTGCTGCAACCGGGCGAGCACTGTTCTCAGGTTCTCACAGATAATAGATGGCTACTCGCCGGAGAAGATTGGTTGACAAAAAGCAATCACTGTAGTTTATGTGTTGCTGCTGACCTAGGTTAATGATGTTCGAGAGAGTTTTGAATATTTTTTTAGGTTGGAGGATAGGGAGAGGGGGCAGTTGAGGGGATCAACATCTGTAATTTCCAGATCAACCATTTTTTTGTTATATGGTTTTTGCAATAGTTGGGTCCTCATTTGATATTTAAAAACTACTAATATAATTATTATTATTCAGTATTGACAATAAAACAGTAAAACCTCAATAAATGTGTTAAATTTGTGTTAATAACAGTTAAAATGTTAAAAACTGACGATGACGGGGAGAATGGGGTTCAAATCCCGTTCGGTTGTACTGAGAGTGGCTTTTTATGGGTGGTTTTACACTCTCCCTCCATGCCAATGCAGGTATACTTCCTCTAAGCTCAACCTTCCTTATCCCCAACACTTTAGTGTAATTTGTGCATAGGCGTACAACCTGAACGGGTAGTAAGACGCGGTGATAAAAGAACAGTCTGTAATAATGTTTATTATTGGACACAAGTTTATTTTGAAGTACAAATGGCTACAAAATAAATGTGTTTCTAAAACAGTCAGGACTCGTTTGTACACCCCTAGGATAGTTTATATAACCACGTGTTTATAGTGTGTTGGCTAAATACCCAACTTATGGTGGACGGGGGAGGGTGGAAGGGATATCGTGTTAAGGTCAGTAGGTTCACGGTAAAATAACAAACAACCTACTTGGACTAAATTAATTTAATATTGCTCCAGTAGCTACGTTTAGTTTAATTTTCCACACACAGTTATATCAACAGCTGTTGAATATCTCTCATGGGCATCGCGATATTTCAAACTTTACTTTTTCACGTCATTAATAAAGTTATGTTCAAAAGTTCACTATGCCCATGACAGATATTCAAGAACTCTTGATATTATCAAATTAAACTGGACGTAGTTACTGGAGAAATATTTATTTATTTTAACAAAAAAATATATTTTTTTTGTTAGAAAAACTGTACAAATACTGACTTTTTTTTAGCACCACGTTTTAATAACCGTTGGGGCTATACGCTTATGTACTAGTTAGAACGCTAGTGGTTTTAGGGATTAGAGAGGTTATATTTATAGAAAGTGTACCCGCATTTGTGTGGAGAATGCACAAAATTTTTTGGAAAAAAACACCCTCAGTACACCCGATCAAGATTTGAACCTCGATCTCTCCATCATTGGCAGTCTAGGCGAAAGTAGCGCGTTAGACCACGCGACCACCGAAGCGGGTAATAATGACCTTAATTTGCGTTCACTCCCTCTTGTTTCAACCTAAATAAAATACTTCAAGAGTTAATCTTATTATATTAAGAATAATTACTAATTATGTAATTTTCCAAACTAGTTTTTTTTTCCTGTAATAAGCTCCCTCTGCTCCTTCCAATGCACCCCACACTACACAACAAGAAAGTTTGGACCTCATGTGCCCTTGAGGGAAACTTTCCCTCCAAGACTTTTCAATGGCAGCTCCAACAAAAAAAAACACAAGAAACTGACGTTCCCTCCGCACCCTTCTTTCATCTGGCTTATCCTGGAGCACCCTCAATCTCCCGGGCCCGACATTTAGCCTCGAGGATAGGGGGAAGGCTGTGATAGACCAGGTCTGCCAACACCCGGTGAGGTTTCAAAGAAATTTCCTCCCCTGATCCATCCACAAAAAGCTGGCGGGTTAATGAAAACAGAGCTGTCGTCAGCTGTCAAAAAGGATCGTATTTAGAAGTTGACTTGACAAGAAAGGCGACTCATACTTTCCACCAATAAAAATATTAGTTTATTCGGTTCTCGCCTTGGTTCGAAGGGGTTATTCAAACTATGGTGTTTTGGTTTACTTACAGATAAATGTTAGTGCATTTCCTTACAAATTCGCCACGTTATCCTATCATTTTCTCATGGTAAATTGTTTAAAGACTTAGATAAGACTGACGGTGTGATACAACCCCCTCAGCCTGTTCTAGTAGCCACAGGCCAGTGTAATATCTTGGGTTGTTTCCAAGGCAAACAAGGCTTGCAGGGACTGTACTTAGAAAACTATTTACTGTCCCACATTATTCATTTAACCAACCCCACACACACACACAATAATCAGGTGGGAGAATGTTGGTTCATTGGTCTTAAAGGGAAAGCTTTAATATTGAAATTATAGGGAATAATTTAATGGTACAGTCCCGTCAAATACTACTCCCCCTAATAGTCCTGTTCTCTTTTAACTTATAGTTAGCTGTTGTACCGCCTTTTGACGTGGCCACTCGGCTTACCTTGACTGATTGCACTATGGAGTATCTTATAAGATAGGGCCACAGTGTAATCAGTCAAAGTAAGCTGCTACCTTTCAGGCTAAACGAAGTGTACGTTGTCATAAGTGGTCGTTTCTATAATTATTATTTTAGATAAATACTTAACTAATTTTTTTCTAATGATTATACCTATTATTACAATTTGTGATAATAAAAAAACCGCGAAACCTTGTGAACCCAACAATAATGATATATTGTCTCAAGAAGAGATCAAAATAGAGGTTTGACCCAATCCAAACAATGGCGCGGGGAGCCCTTCTCACCCTTCCATTGACGTTTATAACCACCTCCTGTTATTTATGTGCTCCGTGTACCTCTCGCCCTTGGGAATAGTAACAACAATCATATTATCTAACCCTCTCCCCCTCCCCCTCGTGGTACGTGTCTCCGCGGACAATAGGGACACCGGCTTCTTTTTTTTTATTATTTAGTCCTTTGAATCCTTGAGGACATCCTCATACTGTCGACTCTTTGATAGACCGAACCACGCATGTATCATTTTCCTTCTGACCAGATTATTAAAATAAAAAAATACACACACAAGGACACATTGAAAAAAAAAAGCCTCAACTTAGCATAAACATAACTTTGTTTTTTTATTAGGTTAATAACTCTTGGATGGACGAATGAAATATACAGATGGTTGAATTACAATATCTCATCTTTCATACAAGGAAGGCGTCGACATATCTCCCAACATAGTAACAGTCTTCTCACGACAAAGGGAGAGGGGAGAGAGCACGAGAGCTTTAAGGTGGGGGGGGAGCGTTTGTAGAAAAGGGAATCCATTGAAAGAGAGGAAAGCTAATGTCAACAAAAGGGAAACGCACTAAGCGCTCCGGAGGAAGGGGGGGATATTTCCACATTCGTCTTGGATTTGACGTGAAGAGGAGGGAGATTATTAAATAGCTCGTTGTTGCAGGATATGAATAATATTCTGTCCTCCCCCTCTCGTCAGTTTAAAAATAACAAGATGCTCCCCCCCTCGGTAAGTGTTGGGAGAGTTGTTAGCACACCTGACTCGGGAGTCCTTAACGTGTGAATACGTGATAGTAGAACATTTAGGTGGATTCAAAACACGTGGATATGAATGAGAATTTAAGTTCGTGGAGTTTAAGGTGAAAGGGGAGGGTAGGAAGTAAACGTAAAAGTTTTTAGATTAAAAAATACATAGCCAAAATTAAACAAATAATGCTTAAAATGATACGTTTGGTTTAATTTTCTACACAAAGTAATATCAACAATTCTTAAATATTTACTATGGACGTATTGCTATTTGAACTGAATTTTTATCTTCAATAAAAAAAAATGTAAATGCTCAAATATCACTATTTTCAAGACAAACATTCAAGAACTATCGAGATTACTTTGGTTAGAAAATAAAGCTAAACGGATCTACTGAAGCTTCTATTTTTTGCTTAAGGTGCGGCAGAAGGGCGCACGAGTAATTTTGCAGTTTTTATAGAATTACATTTTTTGACCAAAATAAATCAAATATTTCTCCAATAGCAATGTAGAGTTTAGTTTTCTGCACATGTTAATATCAACAGATCTTGAATATCTGTAAAGGATGTCCTGGAATGTTGTCAAAACATTTTAAATAAAGAGAAAATGTTTTGACAACATTCCAGGACACCCTTGACAGATAGTCAAGATATGTTGATATTAGAATGTGCAGAAAACTAAACTCTATGTTGCTACTTGAGAAATATTTGATTAATTTTTGCCAACAAATTTATATTCTATAAAAACTGAAAAATACTTGCACTCCCCTCTGCCGCACCTTAAGAAGTTGTTTATTGATTCTATCTCCCAAGGGAACACCTCGCACAGCGCCCGTTGTCCGATAGTTCGCTCTTCGCCACACCTGATATAGCGCCTTAGTCCGGCGACCAGAGGATAAGAAGCATGCAACAAGCTGTCTCCAAGGCAACGAAACCATTCATATACGTACACATCAGCCTCACAGAAAGAGAGCAGTTGGAGGGGATGAGTATGGCCAGCCATGCTACTGGAGAGAAGTGCGAGTTACCCCCCACCATGAGGGGTACACTGGCTACCATGTGTGTGTGCATTATACACCCAGAAAGAAACACATTTAGTGAGTATGTGTCTGCGAGTTAAATGTAAACGGAGTATATTCCATTCACGGCAGGAATCTCTCTCTGGAAGGTTATTTTTCCTACCAATATCCTACTATATAATAGATTTCTGGTATGGAAAAAGGCCTTTCAAAAAACAATTCCTACGGTGAACGGACTTTAACTGGAAGTAAAGCACGTTACAATGGAGGGTTCATTATTCCCGTCAGTAACCGACTAAGCCACTTCTCTGTCCGTACCACGCGTGAATATTTGAACATTTGTAAATATCTTGTATACGATGGCCTTTAGTGACTTACTTTAGCCTTGACTATGTTTCAGGACAAGCACGACAGCCAGCCTTCAGACCAGTGGAGTATCATGGAGTGTTACTGAGCTTGTTGAAACTGTACCTGCGATATTATCACCCCTCACTGTCCCCATTTGACCAATCATTCACTTGGTTCTGCTGTACATGGGAATTAATGTTCGTTGATACCTGGTCAATGAGTGTTCTACTGAGCGAAAAGAACATATAACAGGTACAATTTAAAATATCTCTGCTTTCCATGGCGACACTACACGACACACCATTGCTCCAAACCATCAATTTATAATTTGGTAAAAGGAAACAAACCCAACTTTAAAGTGAGAGATCAATATCCTTCGCGGAGGACCTGGCGGTCTAAGGGTAAGGTGTCAGACTTCTGTGCTGGCGGCCGGGGTTCAATCCTCGGTCCCGGCACATATTGATCTGATTACCAAACCCTTCCTTCACCTCTGACAAGACATATTGTGAATGTGGGGAATGCCAGGCCTCCACCGTGGTTCGGATTCCACGTTAAACTGTAGGTCCTCCATTTCATCTCACAATCACCCTACCATTACACATTAACGTAAGTGCATATAACCCGAACGGGTAGTAAGACGCGGTGCTAATAATAATAATAATAATATCCTTCGCAAAAGATCAATCTTAGAACCTTCAGGCCAAGAAGTAGATATGCTATCAACACTTTCTTTATCTTGTAGAACCTACACAATCAACGTCTAATCAGTTAGTTATATTTATTTATGTATGTGAATTTTTTAACGTGTACGTTCTGAGCCTAGTGATAATATCAACACGCGAGAATTTCTGAGAGTGAAAGAGCCAACCAATTTTTCTGCAAAAGGTATTCTCATACACCTTCCAGGGTTCTTTTACATGCCACAATCAACATGGGACCAACAGCTTTACTTTCCCTCCAAAGGAAGTTGTGCTACTGATTTCTATTACTCAAGAAAAATCCATCGACCCCGTTGATTAAAGACGCACTCGGGGTATGAACCAGAGACCTATGTGAAGACCAAGACAAGTGCATCAAACTTATTTCGGTAGACGAGTTAACCTCGCCACCTCCCCCTGCCTATGTGGAACACGGCGACCTGAGTTCCAATCCCACCAACATCTCGACTGACTCCAGTAAAGGTCATCTTCCATTCCCCGTTCTTCTGGAATGTCCTATCGGTCTCTCCAGAGGCGGTATCTCGATGATCTGATGACGATACTTCGAACTCGATCTATTGTTCTCGGGTGTTGGCCATCTTGTTTCGACAGGTAAACCAACATGGCACGTACCGGCTCTGTCGATGCTAATTCTAGACGCTTGTGGGTTAGTATCGCGACCTTTCAGGGCGTTGTAAATACAAATATGGAAATTACATGAGATAGAGAACTTTCACATTCTCCCTATAAAGTTAGCAAAACCAGAGTTCTAAGATCCCCTTACAAAACAAACATCAAACCAAATTTATGTAACCGCCTAAAATCAATCAGTCCTCACCTCCACAGGGTACAGTTCTGTTCGTTGTGTTGTTATTATTATTACTACTACTACTACTATCATCATCACTATCATTGTATTCATACGTAAAGTCATGTGATCGGTAGCTATGACTTTTGACAGATATCATTAATAAATGCAAAATAACAATAATAATTTAGTAAAATAATATATATTAAGCTAAGCTAGGGCTTCTTATTTATGTAGCATATGCAAATAACACTGATTATTGACTTGCTTCGGTGGCCACATGGTCCAGAGTGTCACTCTTGCAATAGACTAGACTGCCGAAAACAAGGAGATTGGGGGCTCGAATCCCGGTATGGTGTGTTTTCCAAATACAGGAAAACTTTACCTAATTTAAATCTTCCTCATTCATAACTCATTAGTGTAATTAGTACATAGATTATAAGTTGAACCGGTAGTAATAAGCGGTGCTAAAGAACACTGATTTTCTATCTGTGTTAAATGAAAGAATTAACGGAACTATTATTGTTATTTTTAGCACCGTGTTTTAATACCCGTTAGGGTTATACACCTAAGTACTAATTACGCTAATGGGTTAGGGATTGGTAAGGTTGAATTTAGACAAAGTGAGCCCGCATTTACGTGGAGGGAAAGTGCAAAACCATTTTAGGAGAAAAAATTTTCCCAGTTCACCCGACCGAGATTCGAACCTCGATCTTCCCGGCCTCGGCAGACTAACTCAGCACGAAACAAGCGCTTCAGCTAAACTACACAAGCAAGGCGGGTAGCTAAGTTAAATTAACAATTATTATTATTATTATTATTATTAGCACCGCGTCTTACTACCCGTTCGGGTTATACGCACTTACGCTAATGTGTAATGGTAGGGTGATTGTGAGATGAAATGGAGGACCTACAGTTTAACGTGGAATCCGAACCA
>CABEEJ010005035.1:11215-25546 GCA_901482245.1 Timema douglasi
GTGTTACACGGGGTAGCTCTAATGTCTACAATGGGTTACACGGGGTAGCTCTAATGTCTACATGGTGTTACACGGAGTAGCTCTAATGTCTAGAATGTGTTACACGGAATAGCTCTAATGTCTACATGGTGTTGCATGGGGTAGCTCTAATGTCTACATGGTGTAACATGGGGTAGCTCTAATGTCTACATGGTGTTACACGGGGTAGCTCTAATGCCTACAAGGTGTTACACGATGTAGCTCTAATGTCTACAATGTGTTACACGGGGTAGCTCTAATGTCTACACGGTGTTACATGGGGTAGCTCTAATGTCTACAATGTGTTACACGGGGTAGCTCTAATGTCTACATGGTGTTACACGGGGTAGCTCTAATGCCTACATGGTGTTACACGATGTAGCTCTAATGTCTACATGGTGTTACACGGGGTTACACGAGGTAGCTCTAATGCCTACATGGTGTTACACGGGGTTACACGAGGTAGCTCTAATGCCTACATGGTGTTACACGATGTAGCTCTAATGTCTACATGGTGTTACACGGGGTAGCTCTAATGCCTACAAGGTGTTACACGATGTAGCTCTAATGTCTACATGGTGTTACATGGGATAGCTCTAATGTCTACAATGTGTTACACGGGGTAGCTCTAATGTCTACAATGTGTTACACGGGGTAGCTCTAATGTCTACAATGTGTTACACGATGTAGCTCTAATATCTACAAGGAGTTACACGATGTAGCTCTAATGTCCACATGGTGTTACATGGGGTAGCTCTAATGTCTACAAGGTGTTACACGGGGTAGCTCCAATGTCTGCAAGGTGTTACGCAAGGTAGCTCTAATGTCTACATGATGTTACACGGGGTAGCTCTAATGTCTACAATGTGTTACACGGGGTAGCTCTAATGTCTATATGGTGTTACACAGGGTAGCTCTGATGTCTACGAGGTGTTACACGATGTAGATCTAATGTCTACAAGATGTTACACGGGGTAGCTCTAATGTCTACATGGTGTTACATGGGGTAGCTCTAATGTCTACATGGTGTTACACGGGGTAGCTCTAATGTCTACATGGTGTTACACGGGGTAGCTCTAATGTCTACATGGTGTTACACGGGGTAGCTCTAATGTCTACATGGTGTTACACGGGGTAGCTCTAATGTCTACATGGTGTTACACGGGGTAGCTCTAATGTCTACATGGTGTTACACGGGGTAGCTCTAATGTCTACATGGTGTTACACGGGGTAGCTCTAATGTCTACATGGTGTTACACGGGGTAGCTCTAATGTCTACATGGTGTTACACGGGGTAGCTCTAATGTCTACATGGTGTTACACGGGGTAGCTCTAATGTCTACATGGTGTTACACGGGGTAGCTCTAATGTCTACATGGTGTTACACGGGGTAGCTCTAATGTCTACATGGTGTTACACGGGGTAGCTCTAATGTCTACATGGTGTTACACGGGGTAGCTCTAATGTCTACATGGTGTTACACGGGGTAGCTCTAATGTCTACATGGTGTTACACGGGGTAGCTCTAATGTCTACATGGTGTTACACGGGGTAGCTCTAATGTCTACATGGTGTTACACGGGGTAGCTCTAATGTCTACATGGTGTTACACGGGGTAGCTCTAATGTCTACATGGTGTTACACGGGGTAGCTCTAATGTCTACATGGTGTTACACGGGGTAGCTCTAATGTCTACATGGTGTTACACGGGGTAGCTCTAATGTCTACATGGTGTTACACGGGGTAGCTCTAATGTCTACATGGTGTTACACGGGGTAGCTCTAATGTCTACATGGTGTTACACGGGGTAGCTCTAATGTCTACATGGTGTTACACGGGGTAGCTCTAATGTCTACATGGTGTTACACGGGGTAGCTCTAATGTCTACATGGTGTTACACGGGGTAGCTCTAATGTCTACATGGTGTTACACGGGGTAGCTCTAATGTCTACATGGTGTTACACGGGGTAGCTCTAATGTCTACATGGTGTTACACGGGGTAGCTCTAATGTCTACATGGTGTTACACGGGGTAGCTCTAATGTCTACATGGTGTTACACGGGGTAGCTCTAATGTCTACATGGTGTTACACGGGGTAGCTCTAATGTCTACATGGTGTTACACGGGGTAGCTCTAATGTCTACATGGTGTTACACGGGGTAGCTCTAATGTCTACATGGTGTTACACGGGGTAGCTCTTATGTCTACATGGTGTTACACGGGGTAGCTCTAATGTCTACATGGTGTTACACGGGGTAGCTCTAATGTCTACAATGTGTTACACGGGGTAGCTCTAATGTCTACAATGTGTTACACGGGGTAGCTCTAATGTCTACAAGGTGCTACACGGGGTAGCTCTAATGTCTACAATGTGTTACACGGGGTAGCTCTAATGTCTACATGGTGTTACACAGGGTAGCTCTTATGTCTACATGGTGTTACACGGGGTAGCTCTTATGTCTACATGGTGTTACACGGGGTAGCTCTAATGTCTACATGGTGTTACACGGGGTAGCTCTAATGTCTACAATGTGTATACACGGGGTAGCTCTAATGTCTACAAGGTGCTACACGGGGTAGCTCTAATGTCTACAAGGTGCTACACGGGGAGGTGGGGATAAGAGAGTTGAATATAAAATGTTGCATGTTTTATTGTTCAGCCCTAATGAAGATTTAACTAAAGTAGATTATTTGGTAGAATATTGTTTGTCAGCCATTATAACATTTTACTACATAATTAGGGTTATTATAAAAATCCGTAACACAACTTCCTTTGGAAAGAGAGTAAAACCGTCGGTTCCATGTTGACTGTGTCGTGTGAAATAACCAAAGTACTGTTGACGTTTGTCAGCACTCGATTGTGTGAAAGTGTGTTCTCCGTTAACTGTGGAACCAAAACTAAGTATCCAGACACCAGATATGTGAATATAATTGTCAGCAATTAAACCAGATATAATACGGTTTTGGGAAAATATTTCACTCTGATCATTGAAATATATGTTGACGTTTTTGTATTTTATACCAATAATAACAAACAAGGAATCTGATACTATAATCATTTAATTAAGAGTTAAACCTTATCATTTATTTCCCCTAAATAACATGTTTACAGGGCGGTTCCATTTATTTATCGGCATAGGCCCTAAAAAAAAAAAAGGACAAAACGCGAAGTTGCTTTCCATTGGAAAAATGTTTAGGTTCAATTTAAAGGTATGTGACCTCGAACCAAGACATTTTTATCTACTACAGTAAGCCCACGGCTTCTTTGGTGCTGACTGACAGCTCACAGCTCACTTCTGACAGTCAACATTTAGGTGTATACCTAAATTTTGACCGTCATAAGTGACAGCTGCTAAACACATGGTTTTGCAGATCATCTAATTCGGCGTAGGGATATGTAATTTGGTCTGGTACCTATTTAAAGCTGTCAGTCAGCACCAAAGAAGCCATGGGGCTACTGTACACTAAAATATTTAAGGGGTTCTGTTATGTGGTACGAAATATAAAAGGGTTTCATAACTAAATTTAACCATTCTTAAGAATGGGGCAATAGAATCCGAGCTCAATAACAGGTTAACAAATCGGTGTGTCGCAACTTCTTGGCATCTTCTTAAAAAAAAATTTTTTTCTGGTCTTAACTGGCCTTTTTTTGGTCAGGGATAGTTTAAAAAAAATGTAGTCAAAATCTTTGGTGGAAAAACATGTGAGAATCAAACCTATGGACTGGATAGCTCATATTTCAACAATGATACATTTTACGGCCATGTCAGTTAACTAAACTTGGGCCCCTTAGCTCAGTAGATGGACTCGCTACTGACTGAACCAACTTGTCATACGTAAACATAACCGCTTTGTGTCCATATTCGCTGGAAAGAGTAACTTTAAAGGTTTATGATAATATAAGGGTGTGGGATGTCTTCTTATATAAATATTACACATTTTTTCACAGTTGATTAAAAATAAAATATAGATCCTCGAACTATTTCTACACAATTTTGTAATTATGGTAACACTTTTAACGGGCTGAAAAGCTCCACAATCCTCATCCACAATAAACTAACCGTATTTGCCTAACATTAGAAAAATTAATAGAACCAACATTAGAATATGGTTCTATAAAGAATCATAGTTAGCGCACAAAAGCAGATAGGTTCTAAAATACATCATAGAAACCCACAGAGAAAAAGAATAATACAAAAGAAATTATAACCAGATATTATTTTATTTAAAATAAGTAATTAATTGATCAATGCCTTTAAAAATCATGATTAATATAAATAATCATAGTAATTGGTACAATTTTTTTAAATCTTCTATCTCCATAGGAACCTCATTATTGTGTCGCATATTAAAATATTGTTCCAATTCGTATGATAATTTGTACTAATCGTGTTTTTTAAACGCATTTATAATTATCTACTTATTTTTAAAATGGTTGTATCTGGTTATTATTTCTTCAGTTGTCATCCTGCGCATTTCCTTTTTTTACACCAGAATAAACGTTTGAGCCTTTGAGGTTGTGGAAAAGTTAAGTCCGCTCTGACATTAATCTCAGCCTGATCAGTGTTCTCAGCCTTTAAACATTAATGGCACACTCTAAACTTCGTTTGTTATTATGTGAACAGTTCAGTTATTATAGAATAGATTAAAATGTTTGAATGTTAATATATTATTAGTCATTATTGAATCTGAGTTAAGTAAAGCAGTAAAAAGCGTTAATAGTTTTTCTAATAGTGAACTGACAATCCTGTCATCATCTGTTTGTTGTCTAATTGAACTTGAGGTTTTTTATTTCCAGCACCATTAATTTTGTTGTTAATAATTAGGCCACAGTTTGAGATAAAATCAATTATGTTTAAATAAGACTAAAAATTTATAAAATAAACACTTTCTTGCACTTTTTAATAGTATAAACACACACTTTAACCTTAAAATATATTAAGGGTTATGATTTCTCTTAATGTAATTTTGTGTGGTGGGGGGGGGAGCTCCTAAACTATAACACAATCTTTGAACAAACCTTATTAACTTAGGTCAGTAATAGTAAGGGCCTACCCTCTATCTGTCTCATTTTAGGCTCGTTTTCATTGTTGTGCTAGGCTATGATGTTTAGATACTGTACACCGAAACATAGGCCCTACATGATCTTTCATTCTTAAAACTCTTAGTTTCTCTTTTTCACACATTCATCAACAACATTAGCCAAGTCTTACATGGCCTGCCCCTTCCTTTTGATCCAAACTATCTACCCTCGTATGTTTTATTTGTCACCAAACCACACTCATCCTCTCAACATGCCTAGACCAACCTAAGACTCTTCTTTCACAATTATTTTTGGATTCTCTTTCAAACCACACTCCTTAAGCCCCCGTTCATTACCGACTCTGTCAATACGAGTTTTCCCACATACCATACATTTCTTAGATATCTCATTCCAACCGCATTCATCTCGCTCTTGTGTTTCTCCTGACAACCCCACTCTTCACAGCCTTAAAACAATGTTGGTGTCAACACACTTTTATATTCTGCCCTCTTCGCCTTTTCGACACTACCTCATTCTTTGCGATAGTCCACACACATCCAACTACAGTAGCCCCATTACTTCTTCGGTGCTGACTGACAGCTCACAGCTCACTTCTGACAGTCAACATTTAGGTATATACCCAAAATTTGACTGTCAGAAGTGACAACTACTAAACACATATTTTTGCAGATCATATGATTCGGCGTAGGGATACATAATTTGGTCTGGTAACTTTTCAAAGCTGTCGGTCAGCACCAAAGAAGCCATGGGGCTACTGTACTCTCTGAGATGCATTCACACGTCTGTCGATTTCCCCATCCATCCTTCCATTTTTACAGAACATTCTGTCCAGATACACAAAACCATTCACTTGTTCTAACAATTTTCTATTTATACCAAGTTGATGTTTATTTCCGAATCTGTCCTTATCAAAACTCGTCACCTTGGTTTTGGAGACATTTATACGCAGATCCGTTATGCCTGTTGACACATCCAAACAATTTAATGCATTAAGCAAGTCACTTTTATTTCCAACCACTAACCATACTCTCTCAGAACACACCAAAACATTCTCCTATTCACCCAATCGTACGCTTTCACTAGATCAGCGAATGCACATTAATTTATTCTTTTCCTTGCCGCCATACAACTCTCAATGACTGGTTGCAATGTAAATATCTGGTCCATACAACCTCTACCTGGCATGAAACCACATTGCACACTCTAAATCTTATCTGCACATACACCCTCTCAACAAAATCTCCCCCAAAAACTTTGCTTTGAATACCAAACAAACTTGGCTTGATTGCCATATAGTTTGCACATAGGAACAATGACAGCATTCTTCCAGTTGTTACAGGGTTCTTACGGTCTGGAAAACCAGGGGGGGAAATAATAATCGGGGAAAGTCAGGGAAATGACAATTCATGTCACACCATGTTCAAACTTGCTGTAACACAAGCTTTGGTAGCATTTTATTTCAGAAGGTGAACGCAGAAATCTCCTGGCCTGCACATGACAATTCTTTTAACTTTAGTGACCCATTGTTTTGGTTCTTGTTAAAGGTTTGTCATCGTTATCGTTGGATACAGTGAATTAGGACTGATTCGGCTACACCAGCAATGTCTAACAAAAAAAATCTGCTTTTAACCAGCTCTGGCTAAGCCCAGAGCATTTTCCTGAATTGTCATATTGGATCAGTGGCGTTGAAAGTAATAAGTTGCAGGCATTTTGTAAATTGTGCAAAATAAATTATATACTTAAGTAATATGGGAAAGCAAGTATTAACTTCCCATGCAAAACTCATATCAAAACTCTTGAAATTTTGACAAGTCAACGCTCTCTGCCAACTTTTTTCTCAAAAAAAGTCAAGTGGTTCAGGTTCATCGAGCTCCCCAGTTTCAAAAGAATCTCTGGCACACAAATAAATTCTACCTAGTGGTAATTCTGCTGGTTGTTCGAAGAGTTTTTATGTTGCATCGGAAATCGTGAAATTAGTGTATTGCCTCGAAGAAACAATAACACTTTTGTTATAAAACATTATATAACTAAGGCAGAAGTCATTTGGGCTACACAAGTTGTTGACAAAAAATGTCTTTCAACTCATACAATAATTTAAGTACAATTTTTCAGTTGGATGTTTCCTGAGTGTTCCATTGCCAATGCCTTTACTCTTGGTGGAGACAAGGCTGCATACTACATTGTGTTTGGCTTGGCTGCGTTCTTTCATAACAACTTACAGGACCGCCTAAAATCATGTAACAACTTTGTAATTTGTTTTGCTGAAGCGTTGAATCAAGTTATTCAAAGAGGACAAATGGACATTGTAATCAGATTCTGGGACAAGGAGAATGATCAAGTCGTCATTCATTGGTTAACAAGGGTTTTTTTCTATCGAAGCACCACTGAAGAATTACTGAAGCATTTACTGGATGGTATTTCTCCTCTTCCACTCTCTTGATAAAAGTGTCAATAGATGGCCCAAATGTCAATTTAAAGTTTATAACACTTCTTCAGGAACACATCAAATCTGTCACAGACAATGAAGTATGTAATTTGCTAAATCTGGGACCATGTGGGCTTCATGTTGTTCATGGTTCCTTGAGAACAGGATTGGAGTCTGTTGATTGGGATATAAGTAGCTTATTGTGTCACATGTACTACCTGTTCACTGACTCCAGCTCGCCGAGCATTGTTTACCCAGTTGACAGGATGTGCATCTTTTCCATTGAAGTTCTGTGGTGTGCGGTGGCTAGTTAATGCAAAGTGCTTTCAAAGGACATTACAAAGTTGGGATCATGTTGTTAAGTTTCTCAAAGAAGCAAAACTTCCTAAAACAAAACCTCTATCTAGAGACACTGAAAATAGCAACTTGTGATCCATTCCTGAAGTGTAAACTAGCTTTCTGCAAGATGATTAAAGATGAATGTCAGCCTCTCCGGCAATTGTTCCAGACATCAAAACCAATGACTCCATATCTTTTTGAAGTTGTAGAGAAACTTCTAAAATACCTTATGAATTGTTGCGTGAAACCTGATCTGATGAAGTGCACGGGTCCAAAGTTACTGTCTTATCGGCACAAAAAACTCATAAAATTTGATCCTTAGCAAAAATATTGATATAGGATTTGCAACAAAACCTTTGTTAGAAGAAACTGCAATCACAGTAACAGAAATACAAAAACCAGAATTTATACACGAGTGCCGCAGTATGTTAACCACCATGATTGCAAAACTACAAGAAAGAAGTCCCTTAAAACAGAAATCTTCATTGGATCCTTGTGTTTTTCAACATTCACCTCAACTGGGCCAGAAGAGATTTTCTTTTCTTTTGGAGGAACTCAACCATGCCAACATCATAAATGATGTTCTGGCTGAAAATGCAAAGAAAGAATACTTGCATTTTTACAACCTCAAAAATCTCAGCTTCAAGAAATATTTCGTCCTTGTGATCAGTTTAGTGATGAAGTAGGACTTGACACTATTTATGGTAGTTTTCTAATAGGAGATGCAAACTACAAACATCTTTGGGAAGTAATAAAGATTTGCCTTGTCTTGTCGTGTTGCATGGGACTGCAACTGTTGAAGGTGGTTTTTCAGTCAATAAATCTTTACTGGTTGAAAATATGCATGAAAACACAGTCCCTGCACAGCGTCACATTCGTGATGAGATACAGGAAGCAGGAGGGATTTAAAACATACACATTAGCAAAAAGATGTTGGGTTACATAAGAGGTGCTCGGAAATGCTATCATGAATAGTTGGAGATGAAGAAGCAGGAAAGGAGTAAAGAAGACGAGAAGGAGGCAGAAAAGAGGAAATTAGATATACATGTTAAAGATCTAGAAAGAGAAAGAAAAAATTAATGATGGCAACTGAAGAGTAACGAGAAGCAATAGAAATGAAGTTGCAAGAACTGAAGAAGAAACAAGCTTCACTTTATTAAATATAGCATAATATCTTATTATATGACATTTGATAATTTTAATAAAAAGAAAATTGACTGGAGACATGAATAATATGAAAGTAGACACAGTTCCTCCTGTTGTGAGCTATTCAGGTTAGGTAAAATAAGACTGTAATGATACCAAACTTTTTTGTATGTTCTTAGTAGCCTGTTATTTAGTGTGTATTTCTGCACATGATACCAATGGGAATCAAGTTTGTTACAACTTTTTGATAGGTTTATACATATTTAATTATTTTTCCATAATTTTCCCTTAACTGATTGGCGAGACGTCTGCTTTCTTATTCTTCCATGAGAGGTGAGGCAAGGTCGGCTGTAAGGGGGGAGGAGGCCGAAATAATTGTAATTAAATTAATATTTTCACATGTGTAGTACCGGAAAGCTATAATGGAAATTTTTTGAGAAGTTGGTCAGGGAACTTGGGAAAATAGTCAGGGAAAGTCAGGGAGAGTTTTTTTTACAAAGACTGTAGGAACCCTGTGTTAGTAACGTTTGAAATTCTAGCGCACACATGGTCGTTATATAGTTAGTATCAATTTAATTCACACTTACCAAACATGTTGCACCTGATTTAGGGTTTCAATTAATTTTAAGAAAAATGTTTGTGTTTTTCTAGTTAAGAACACCTTAACTAAAAATTTAATAAAAAATAGCCGACTGCACAGACACTGTAAATCATTGTGATTTTATAAAGAGCTGAACTCATACATTAATTTTCTTAGAGGGAAACTGGATAGTACTAGAAAAACTACCAATTTATACTACAGTAGCCCCATGGCCTCTTTGGTGCCAGCTGGCGGCTTTGATAAGTTACCAGACCAAATTATGTATCCCTACGCCGAACCATATGATCTGCAAAAACCTGTTTAGCAGCTGTCACATCTGACAGTCAACATTTAGATATATACCTAAATGTGACTGTCAGAAGTCAGCTGTGAGCTGTCAGTCAGCACCAAAGAAGCCATGGGGCTACTGTATGTACAATAAACTAATTTTTATTTTCATAAATGGACATCAAACTATTAAACATGGCAGCCATCAAAGGATGCAGCAGTCTCTTATTATTAAGTAATGATTCTGGAGTCACTTCTACAATATTTCGGTGACCTGGCAGTCTAGGGGGTAAGGTGTCAGACTTATATGCTGGCGGCCGGGGTTCAATCCTCGGTCCTAGCAAAGATTTATCTGATTACCAAACCATTCCTTCACCTCTGACAAGACATCTTGTGAATGTGGGGAATGCCAGGCCTCCACCGTGGATTCGGATTCCACGTTAAACTGTAGGTCCTGCATTTCATCTCACAATCACCCTACCATTACACAATAGCATAAGTGCGTATAACCCGAACGGGTAGCAAGACGGGGTGCTAATAATAATAATAATAATAATAATAATACAATATTTCCAATAGTAATTGAATCTTAATCTTCTTTCTCTGGCCATTTGAACAGCTTGTCTGTGCCTGGATATTTTCTCACACAATTTAAGAATAATGTCAAGAATTCCCCCAACAATGGTTTTGTCATAAATTGAAATTAACTGTTTTTAAAATTATTATTTTGACACACGTTAAAAAAATATCGATGCATGAAAATGATGCTAAGGGATTTTTAAAAAGGAAAAAAGTCACAGATAAGAAAAAAAAAAAGAAAAAATACTATTGGGGAAATTTAAGAGCTTTTACTTTTTTCACATTTTACTCGTTTATTGGAAAATATTTGTTCTCTCAAATTAACCTTGAAAATAAAGTTAAGTGGTTGGAATCCACTCAATAATGTTTGAAGAGCACTTTGACATGCTTAAATTCCATACAAATCATTCAATTTTCAAATAATACCTAAAAAAAGCTTTTTATAATGTTTTTTCAAAATCTACTGTACTTATTATTTAGCTTTTGTAAAATTATTTAAATGTCTATAGTACATACACTTCTTGAGTGTGAATATATCATTTAATTGAATATTAAGCCCTCGTATTGTAAATTATACATACATTTTAAATCTTTCAAAATTTGAAGTTAGTTGAAGTCCATATATTTTTAGGAATCATGTGAACATTTCTAGATAATCATTCTATAGCAAAATTGAATCATTATATGTGTCTCAAATATAATCAACTTTTCTTTTATTATATGTCAATTCCTTGGAAGATATGTTTATGAATAATTGTTGGGTATTTCTATTCTAGAATGAAATGGAGCATATCCCTGTACATTTCCTTCTACGTGGGGATAATGAAATACAAGATATCCCCGTACACTTCCTACTTCGCAGTGATGATGAAACACATGGACTCGAAGACATCACTAAATCTGAGCAGACTTTAATATTAGGAGGTACTAATACAAACTCTACTGAAGGTTTGAAAATTGACATTAGTGTTAAACAAAAGCTGATTTCTGATAAGAGTAATTTTATCGAGGTAGAAAAGGCTGCATCTATTTTCGACACAAGTAAGAAAAATTATGATTCTAACTTGCGATTAGTAAAAAATCACAAACAAAAGCCAGCCATACCTGAAGATAGTCGTGTATTATTTAGAAAACAGGAACACGAAATCATGATCAATAAACAAAAACAATACAAGTGTAAAGAATGTGGGGACTGTTTCCTAAACAGATCTTTTCTTTTAGACCACACCTGCGTACCTGAACAAGAACCATACACTTGTAATGATTGCGGAAAATGCTTCTTACGCAGGCATTCTTTTGTGAATCACTGTCGCAATCACAATGAACATGAACAATATAAGTGTAATGATTGTGGGAAATGCATTTCACGCAGGCAATCCTTTATAGAGCATTGCCGTAATCACAATGAACAAGAGAAACACAAGTGCACTGATTGTGGGAAATGCTTTGCGCGCAGACAGTCTTTTATAGAACATTGTCGGGTTCACAGTGATCTTACTCCGTACATGTGTAAAGAATGCGGTAAAGGTTTTACAAAGTTTGGAAATCTGCGTAGGCATGGGCTTATTCATAGTGGACAGAAACCGTACAAATGTGATGTGTGTAGTAAATCTTACAATCAAGCAAGCCATCTTACGTATCACCTGTTAAGTCACAGCGGACTTAAACCTCACCAGTGTAAAGTGTGCGGCACGTGCTTTGTCACTCCCAGCAAGCTGAGACGGCATAGTACGGTTCACAATAGACAAAACACACTCAAGTGTGAAGTCTGTGGGAAATGCTATAGTAAAACCTCTCATCTACTTCATCATTTACTCATTCATAGTGGACTGAAATATTATGGGAGTAAAGATTATGATATGAACACGATGGCTACCAAACGAAATGGGTTTAGTCATAACCCCAAAAAACCCTACACGTGTGAAGTGTGTGAAAAAGGTTTCGTTACACCTAGCAAACTCAGTCGCCATATCGTCATTTATAGTGGGCAGAAGCCATTTAAGTGCAAGGAATGCGGTAATGGTTTCGGCAGTGCGAACAATTTATATCAACACCTATTGACTCATAGTGGACATAAACCTCACAAGTGTGAAGAATGTGGAAAGTGTTTCATCGCTCCAAGCAAACTAAGACGGCATGTTTTGGTTCACAATGAACAGAAACCATACAAGTGTGGAATATGTGGTAATGTTAACAATTCATGTCGACACATTCACGACTCAACTCCAAATCATGAATATTTTAAAGCATACTGATCTAAAATGAAAGGATCAATCAAAAGTGAACCTCGTGGTTTTATTAAATTGTATACACTCTGACCAAATCAATTAAATTCAATATTCAAGGCAACCAAGGTTTTTTTGTGTGTGTGTGAAATGATGCGTAAAATTTAATATACAACTTTGCACACTTTTAACAAAAAAAAATTTCTCTCACTCTTTAAAAAAAAAATTGAAAAAATAATTGTAATAGTCCTTTTTGAAATTTTTAAAAAAAATATATGTTATTTAAATATTAATTATCTATATAAACTGAAACTTTCAAAATGGTATGCCTATGGGATCATGAGTTATGATGAAAATTGTAGTGCAAGTAACAAGTTTTTCAGCCTGGCTTTAATGATGTCTTAGGACGCCTCTCAAAAGATATAACACTTTTTAAAAAAACGTTTATCAGAGAAGAAATATCCTGAGGAAAAGTTAAAAAAAAGTTACTGAAGCTTTCAGAACAAAAATTTTGGATATAAGCCCAGGCAGTTCATCTGTAGAAACTTGCAATGCCAATACAGAAATTATAGCTCAGTTAAAGGAAAAATTTAACTCCACCGCAGACAAAAGCGTAAAGATGCAAATTTTAACAACTCTGCCTCAAAGTTGAACATTAAAACAAATCAAAAATGAATTTTCTGTTTCAAATTTTATAGCGATAAAAGCAAAATTGTCAAGGAAAAAGGTATAATGTCATCACCAAATCTGCGGCCAGGGAAAACGTTAGATCCAGCCACTTTTGCATTAGTAAAAGAATTTTATGAAAATGATGAAGTTAGCCGTCACATGCTTGGAAAAAAAGATTATGTCTCAGTTAAAATAGATGGGAAATGAACTCATGTTCAAAAATGTTTGATCCTGAACCCTTTAAGAGGTTTATGTATTGTTCAAAGAACGACATCCAGAGTGTAAAATTAGATTTACAAGGTTCAGTGAGCTTCGTCCAAAGCACTGTGTCCTCATTGGATCAAGTGGCACACATTCTGTATGTGTTTGTATGACGCATCAAAATGTAAAATTAATGATGGCTCAATGCAATGCCCGAGATGTATGATGGAGGAATGCCAATAAAAACATATAAAGATTTGATATTTAATATTATCTATAGGGAACCAACAACAAAATGCTATTTTAGAGAATGTGATACCAGGGCAGTGACGAACTTGTGACGCCCACCACTAGGAAGGGTGCATGTGAAAGAACAACCATGGGTTCACAAGAAAAGATAATATTTTATTACAATTTGGTAAAATAACAAAGGTAGAGCTGGTACAAAGAATTACTGAAAACAGGCATCAAGAGCCTATGATCCATGCGGCAAAACATTAACTCAGTCGTTACAAAAATATATAATATTTTCATCCCTCTCAGGGGAAATAGTTGGGCTGAAAGCCGTGAGATTTAAATTCAAACAGCCCGCCAAAAAGGCGCGAATTATTTAAATAGCCCGCCACAAAGGCGCAAATTATTCAAATAGCCACGATGGCTGATGTTTAGTTAACAATATACAAAGACGCTAAAGACGTCTGACACTATGTGACCAAAATAGAGAGCCTACAAATATTAACACTAGATACTTGAAAAACATAGAATAATAGAGGTTAAATGGCTAGAATGAGTTACGCAACCTGCCGTAACACTCATAC
>CABEEJ010005035.1:25975-55306 GCA_901482245.1 Timema douglasi
AAGAGGGGGGGAAGGAGGGTAGATACATAGAACAAAAGGAAGGGAGACGACTAGCGCTCTGGAAGCTTATCGGACAGCCGAGTGATTTCTCGGAGATAATAGAACATCCTCGGGCCGGAACAGAAAATACCCTTGTTCAAGTTAAATTTTAGTTTCATAGTAGCCTGGCATCGATGACGAGCGAGTTGTTGACTAGGGTCTCGCTTCATTATAACTTGTTCAAGCTGCGGGAGTGGACGTCTTGATGGTGTGTGTCAGCGTCCCATCTGACGGAGAGGAGGCACGCCAAACTTAGTGAGTGTTGAAGCTCCATATTACAGGGTGGTTGGTATTAGATGTTGTTGGCGTTTGGAACATCGTTACAAACTCAGATCTCATTTTGAAGATTGCTTTGAGCAAAATTGTATTGAGAATGTTACATTTCAACAATGGTTGCAGATAGAGAACAGGACAACACTAGAAACTAGGACTAAACCAACTCAGGAATGTTGGACTCCTCATTTGAAAGTATGCCAAAATGACTGCGTCATTCATATATTGCAAAACAACAGCAGTCAACATATCTGAAGAACCTCAAGGAAAACCTCCTCCAAATGAGTATTTAGTTATATGTAACTTTGTGGAAAATTACTCTTTTATATTACAAGACTGTACAAGGCTTTCACTGGAACAATTAATCCTTTTGTTATCTCTGACTGTATGTCACATGATACAGTAGCTGTATATCTCTTTCAAAAAGTAATGATTGATTTCTTGAAGCATACTTTCCCCACACCACCTTAAAAAATACATTATTTCTCAGATGGAGCAGCATCACAATATAAAAATAAGTCCAACTTTCTCAACCTTTGCTTTAATGAAGAAGACTTTGGCATAAAAGCAGAGTGGAATTTTGTTGCCTCACAAATGCTTGTGATGGGAGTGGGAGGTACTGTAAAACGGCTGGCTGGCCCGGCAAGTCTACGCATGGTATACACCTCGTCAGCTTTATGATTGGGCCAAAGATAATATACCAACAATACATTTTTTGTATTCAACCAAAGAAGATTTTGAAACAGGAAACACATTTTTACAACCAAGATTAAAGAATGCAAAAACAGTTGCACAACTACATTCCTATTGAGAGTAATACTAGGCTGAAAGTTAAGTATTACAGTCTGTGAACTGAATCAAGAGAAGAAATACTATCTGTTGAAGAGGAAGACAACCTATTGGAGATAAGTGACATTGTTGGATTTGTAACTTGTCAGTATTCAAACTATTGGTGGTTGGGGTATGTTCTTGGTCTAGAAGAGGAAAACATCAAGATTAGTTTTTTAGAGCCATATGGACCCTCAATCCCCAGACATAATGAGTGTTAATAGATTTGACATTATAACTAAAGTTGATCCAACGACACCAACAGGAAGAGTGTATCGACTGACAGCAGAAGAAATGAACAAAGCAAACAATATTTTACTAAAAAGGTGTACAAAGAACTAATTCTTCAAAATTAGCAATTGACTAGATGCATTTTTCTGAAAACATTTATGTGTACATATACATGTAAGTTCTATCTTAAGTTTTCATACCATTCTTTACAGAGTTTTAATATGGCTAAGCCTAGTCTCTTAAGTTGTTAAGAATTAAAAAGGCTTCCATAATTTAGATCTTATGCATTAAATCACCTTCCATACCAGAAGCATAATATAATAATAATAATAATAATAATAATAACACCAACACCAGATCACGTGACTGAAAATCTTGTTACTTGCACTACAATTTTCATCATAACTCATGATCCCATAGGCATCCCATTTTGAAATTTTCAGTTTATATAGATAATTAATAGTTAAATAGCATTTTTTTTTTTCAAAATTTTGTTTGCTAAAAGTGTGCCAAGTTGTATATCATATTAAAGTCCATTTCAATACACCTTATATTAAAAGTATATTTAAAATATTCAAACAGAGATAAATAAATAATTACAGATGGCAATATAAAAAATATCATTTTTCTATGTAATAATAAATATTTAATCAATTATACAGGCGATCATAATGTATCCTTTATAGTATCATACATGTCAAATAAAAGAAATCAGCTATTTACAATTAATAGTTTTGGAGATTTCTTGGAGTCAGTCCTTTAGTCAAAATGTCTATTAGAGCAAATTTAAAAAAAATATTTTTTGAAACTAAAATACCATCAAAATTTGTTACTTCAAGCAAAACTTCAAGCAAAAAAAAAAACAACAACTTGAACACCCTTATTGGCCAAGATTGAACGGGAGATCTGTGGTTACAAGCTGCAATGAATAAACAAAACCCACCAGCATTAATCACCCTAATTTACAATGGTCATAATTACAGTCCATTATTTAGGTCAACATCTTCATTGAAGTAAACCAACTGTGACATTAGCAAACATATGCACTAAAAGCTTCAGTTGGCACCAGCGAACACCTGACCACACGTGACATTATCCCGTTGGGCAAACACACACACATGTAGCCCAAACAAAGGGCTAAACCACAGATTCGGTTAGCGGTGTCTGGTGGCTTGTGTCCAGTACTTGTTGACACCGTGGACAAGGCCGGTCAGTTTGTAACGAGGTGTAGCGTCTACATCTGGCACACAGGTGATTCCTACTCCTCTCTAAATGAACCTGGACACTGTTTGGTTCATCCGACAGACGAACTGACGACACTTGAAGAATCTCACTCAGCTGGGATTCACTGCTATATTCCTCAGCCTGGAACAACTGCAACATGTAAAATAATATAGTCAACAATCTGTAAACATATTACAAACTATCTTACATATCTCATGATTATACGTGGGATCTTTAAATCTCGCTTCCTTACAGAAAATCAAGGACAAATTATTATTATTAACATCGCGTCTTACTACCCGTTCGGGTTATACACACTTACGCTAATGTGTAATGGTAGGGTGATTGTGAGATGAGATGAAATGAAGGACCTACAGTTTAACGTGGGATCCGAACCACGGTAGAGGCCTGGCATTCCCCACATTAACAAGATGTCTTGTCAGAGGTGAAGGAAGGGTTTGGTAATCAGATAAATCTGTGCCGGGATCGAGGATTGAACCCCGGACGCCAGCATAGAAGTCTGACACCTTACCTCTAGACCACCAGGTCACCTTTCCTTACAGAAAATCAAGGACAAAAAAAAAATTAAGATGTTAGATATGAAATCTATTGAGATGCTTTTTTGTGGTCTATCCCAAAATTACTACAGGACAACCCTAACAAAGACATAGAGAATTGTCAATTTCATGTCATCTTATAATGACTTGTGAGGCAAGAATGAGAAAGGTAGAATTTAGAGCAAATGTACCCACACTGAATACTGAGGGTAGAGGTAAAATATTTACGGAAAGGAGCCAGATATTTCAAGTGACTATCTACTGATGCCGATCCCATAATTTAACTGAATGTGAATTCAAACGTTTAGCAAAAAATTAGATGTTTTGATCAATTTAGTGCTCTTATGCTTATCATGTTTGTATTCAAGATTCTTAAGTGAATTGAAGATTCATATTCGAAACCATATATTTGACCCAGCCCGACTCGTGATAAAACACACATCATTCAGATGTGGCCTAAAGTGGGAATAGAAGGTAAGACGAACCAAACAAAAATGATTTAAGTTTTTAAAACAATTTAAAGGAATAATCTCCATTACATTTATTTCACGCAAATGTAATTTAACTTACAATTTCAAACGGGCTTCCATGACTTGTTTGCATGTATAGAATAATAATAATAATAATAATAATAATAATAATAGAAAAAGGAATGAATGGGAAAGCTAGGTTTAAACTAACATTACAAACCTGAAAATTATTTATAATACTAAAAAAAAGAAAATATTTTAAACTTTTGTTTCCGTTTCTTGTCCCGTTCGAAATTAATTCCCCCCCAAAAATTTGCCGAGGTCAAAATATCATTCCTGCACAGGACTAATAGGTACATTTATTTTGTTACTGTAGTCAAATATCAGTGGACCATGGCCGAGTTAATAGATATTGTTGGGGGCACCTGTAGTGTTTTGAAGACATTTCCCTGGGAGAAGACTACAGCATCCATCTCCCAAGTGTTGGGTGTGGGCGCGGCCTTGTTAATTTGTCTTCTCAACTCCTGGACAATGTTCATCTGTTGGAGCAAGTGAGCCCGGTTCCAATGAGGCGAAGGTGAGACTACACCCCCGCGAAACACGGATCTGCTGCCTTGGAACAATAACGTGCCGTCATGTTTAACTAGTAGTTTGAGCACCAACAATGAGTATATAGATTTGAAATGAGGGTCTTATTTTGTGTAACCTCCAGAGCACATTTACTATAAATTATACATTCCTAATCTCTATCACATTAGTGTAATTAGTGCAACAAACCCAAATGTGTAGAAATAAGGCTTTGAAAGGTAGCATGCTTACCTACCACTTTAGTATAAGTTTATAAGTTATGTCGGTGACCTGGCGGTCTAGAGGTAAGGTGACTTCTGTGCTGGGGGTCCGGGGTTCAATCCTCGGCTCCGGCACAGATTTATCTGATTGCCAAACCCTTCCTTCACCTCTGACAAGACATCTTGTAAATGTGGGGAATGCCAGGCCTCCACCGATGGTTCGGATCCCACGTTAAACTGTAGGTCCTTCATTTCATCTCACAATCACCCTACCATTACACCTCAGCGTAAGTGCGTATAACCCGAACGGGTAATAAGACGCGGTGCTAATAAAAATAATAATAGTTTAAGTTTATAAGTTATGGCCAAAATGACTCGATCATAAAGTCATGTTAAAGTTTACAAACACGAGTTGGTCAGAGTCAAATAAATATATATTATTAAATAATCTAAAATGCAATACCATATATTTTAACGAACTTCTTTCTATCTTTGACCATATAACTAATTGCTTTAGTCGGGTACAATCATGAACCGATATTTGCTTCTGATTGGCTGAATGCAAGCCAATACGACTACATAAACACAGGAGATAGGCAATATGCATATTCTTCTGGAAAACTATTCTGACTATTCTGACAATTCTGAAATGTAAAACTAAGGGCCAGTTTCATAGTCAGACTTAGTACGCCTCAAGTGCGGCGCTACACTAAGTACAAGACGACACCTACCTAAACCAGAATGGAATGGGCCAGATTCCTATGTGAGAACGGCCCATTCCATTCGAGTCTAGATAGGTGTTGTCTTGTACTTAGTGTAGCGCCGCACTTGAGACGTACTAAATTTGACTATGAAACTGGCCCTAAGCTTGCATGTACTATTGTACACAAACAATATTACGAGTGTTAGTCCAACAAGCAAGTGTGATTGGTTGTAAGGGTTAGTAAATCATAAGAGAAGGCCTAACTAGTAAAAGGAAAAAAAAAGGTCTATACGGCGAACAATAAAGTGATCACAAAGCTTCTATCAATTTAATTTATACGTGGATATTACTTACGCTTGTCAAGTGGTCTGATCATCTCTTAACTAATCTTGTAAAACACAGATATCCAACTACTTACTGGCAGTTGGTGTGAATCACTCTTTAATATCTTGCCTCTCACAGCTCTAATAACATTGATTGTGAAAAGAGACGAAACAGATATATTTAATACTATCGGTAAACTGAAAGTTACCAACTGTACCTGTATAGTGTGGATGGTACAGATATATCTCTTCCGCTAGATGTGGCAGGACTGGTGCAAAGGCGCCAGTCAAAGTCTCCAGGATATAAAACAAAACGGTTTGACAATCTCTTCGGCGTGGATCACTTTCATGTTCGCAGTATAACCTTGACAAATAAAAACAGTACACACTATCTCAAAAACATAACCCCAAAAATACAATCTCATAGTGTATGTGAGTAAAATATTAAATAACCTAAGAAAGAATCGATTGTGACTGCCCAATCCCCCGACCTAGGTTTCATTCTATCGGAACTCGTCGGTGAGAAGTGTGAAACATAGAAATGATAAGGGCAGGGGATAAAGTAGGTATACACTGGTTATACAGGGTGCTGAGAGTTGATTGGAAGGAGAACAAGGTACTGGAAAGAGGGAATTATAATACCTGTTTTCAAGAAAAGAAACAGGAAGAGGTGTACAAATTATATGGGGATAGCACTGATGTGCCACTGTATAAAAATATATGAAAATATACTGGAAAAGAGAATAAGGAATAATATGAAAGAAGGTGGAGAGAGGAATATCATGGATTTATGGAACAGAGGGTTACGATAGACTTGATCTTTGTCATACAACAGCTGATGGGAAGAATGTATGAATATGGAAAAGAAATGGTGATGGTATTTATAAATGTAAAGAAGGAATATGATAGTGTGGATATAAATAAAGTTTGGAAAGGGATGGAGGAGGCCGGAGTTGAAAGCAGAGTGGCAATGAGAGTAAAAAGAGTGTATGAGGATAACAGGAGTTGTTTTGACGGAGAGTGGAAGGACGAAGTAGATCCAAATAAGAAATGTAGTGAAGCAGTGAGTGCCTTCTCATCAATACTATTGGCGTGGACAGTCAACCTTGCGGTTCTATCAAGAGCATTAGTCTACTCTCCTGACCTGATGAAGCTGTCTGTGACAGTGAAAGCTTGTCCTTAAAAATGTGTTTGTGTTTTTTAGTGTTATATCTAAACAATTTCTACTCCAGTATCACCAAGATAAGTGTGCTGGCTATCCCTCCATTTAAATAAGCAATATTGTGAAAATATGAAGGTAAAACAGTTTCTCAGGCCTATGAATAACTATGCCATTTTTGTATTACCACTTTGCAATATTAACCTGCATTATGAATTGTTAATATTATTAATTATTTATGCTCACAGTGAGATTTTTGTATTTTTAGCAAGTGACTTACAAAATTAACTAGTAAAATGTCTTATCAAAAATCATCATTATATCACGAACAAAATAAAAATGAGCCGTGGGAACAGTTTGTCGCGACTGCTTATTACCTCTGTAATATTGGAAATAAACTAAACTAAATAATTGGCGTTATAAGTGGCAAGATGGTGGACAAATAATCGACATGGCCAGCCCTGAGTAATACAATTAATACTACCTGTCCTTGATAATGTGACAGTAGAAAGCAGAGACGTGGTTGGTGACGAAGTTAACTAGTGTAGCGCACACTTTATTGTACTGGTAGTTTTCGTACATCTCAACCACCTGAGGACAACAAGCAAACACAAGTTTAGAGTTAACAATGAACAACATAACACTTGGAACCAACTGGAAACATGTTAATCATTTGACTTGTGTCCGTCATTTACAAGGTTTTACTGGATATATTTAAAATTGCATGGATAATTAGCGAGAATCCGACACCCATAGCCTCGGTTAGGTCAGCTGGAGTGAGAAGTTGGTGATGAAGAGCTGAGTCATCATCAGCACCCATAGCCTCGGTTAGGGAAGGTGACCACCAAGAGAAGGTCTACCCGAGGACCTCTAAGCGGCAAGCCCCACTAGTCTGGTGTAGGCCACGACAGACTTAGTAAGCCGGTGGCCGGAACCAATCAATACTCAAGAAAACAAAGTAAAGTACTGGATTGGGAATACTGATACCATTATGTAAATATGTGTGTGTAACTGAGGCGGGGCATAACAGTAAGAAGCATATGTAAATAAGAGGTGTGACCTGTTGATTGAGTTCCCAGAGCAAGTGCAGCATGTATTGGTCGAGAAGAGTGAAACTGTCCCCGGACTCGGGCTCCCTGGTGGCGAGAGGGGGATAGTCGTGGAGTGCTCCCAACAGGAACTTTAAAACAAGTCTCAGCTTGTGTACGGCATCTGTGCTGTCTTGTAGGGTACTTTGAGACACAGGTACTGTGGCGTGTTGAGTGCCGTGGGAGGAGACCCACCATCTAGACAAGAGGAGTAGCACCGACATCACCGACACGTTAGGAACAGCAATGCTCTCGAGTTATTTATTGAAGGAACCACAGTAACTATATTGGATTATACATGGTGTCTACTAAACTTGACCAATAAAATCCCCGACCTTTTACCTGATTTCCCCTGATCATTTCCTAAAATTCCCGACTAAAAAAGTTTGTCACTTCCTTATAACTCACCCCCCCTCCCCACCGCCCTCCACTCTTGTTTTTCTATTATTAATCTTTTTTAAAATAATAAGTTTTTAAAATTTGAATTAAAATTGTTTCTAGGAATTAAAAATATATTACACAGCTACAAACAAAAAAGTGACATTATAATTTACTGATTATTGTATTTCATATTTTGAGTAAAATATAATTTTCCCGGACTTTTATTGCGATTTATCAAATTCCCCGATCACTTCAAATTTCCGGTTAATTCCCGTTTTCCCTGATTTTCCCGGATGGTAGATGGTAGATAATTAGGTAAGTACCTAGTTCCTATAATCTATAGGAACTAGGTACTTACCTAATTATTTTTTTTACTATTTCTGTGTTTGATCTTCCCTGCCTTGATGAATGGTTCAGACCACTAGAGATTCCATCGTCAAAGGTTAACAAGCCCAATGTATTAATAAAAATATAGTTTTAGAGCTAGAAGCTATACTAACAAGGGACACATTTGTGGGATTCCATTTACAGGTTTCCTCAGCTAATAATGAAACACATGATAATCAATAATTGTATTTCTACGGGAGGACAACCTTGCATCCAGCTATTTAAACATAAACGGGAAACCATTATGTGGTACAGTCCTTACTGCTAGTATACTATCCAGGATTGCAGCGTGACATTATCAACCATGTGTTTATTCACCTCAAAGTGTCGATCCCGAGAGCAGGCTGTTTGTGAGGGTTCTTCCCCCCTTGGACAATATCAACTGGGTCCACCACGTTCCCGACAGACTTTGACATCTTTCTGCCCTTGTCGTCTACAGCAAACCCGTGGACAAACACATTCCTGAAAACATCACATTGTTGATTCACCTGAAAGCTTGGACCAATGTTGTATCGGTGATTACTTGATGTTAATATAACTTGTTCAACCTAAACATACAAACCCAGTAGAAAATACACAAAGTGGGTACATTTCCTCTAAATTATAAATCCCTCATGCCTACAACAATAGGGTAATTAATAAATGTCATTGTCATCATAATTATCAACATCAAATGTTTTCAGAATGTGCCGGGTCAGTTTAGTAAAATGCCTCCAGCTTCCTCTTTTCTTCTTCCTGCTTTAATATCTTTCATTTTTCTCCTCTCCCTTGCATACTGTTATCTGCTTCTTCCATCTCTTTATTTACCTAACTTGCGAACTTTTTCTCGCATAATTCAACTCCAACCTTTATTTTGTCGTGGTCTCTTTTTCCACCTTCATTACATGCCCATATTATCTCAGCCTTGATTCCTCTACTATCTCATGTACTACCTGTACCTCCATTATTCTCCAGATATCTTCATTCCTAGTCTTGTTTCTCCTCGTGACAGCTAACATGCTCCTCACAGACTTCATTCCCATGTCCTCCTCTTTCCTAGTCTCTTACATTCAAGTCCAAGTTTCTGTTACAAGTGTGACAATGGGTACAAAGTACACCCTGTACAACACTTCCTTACACTTCAAGGGCATTTCATTTCTCCATAGCAGGTCTCTGCTGTCCTCTTCTCATTACATCCTCTTTATTCCCACCTTTATCCTCAATCACACTTCCAAGGTATTTTACGTTCTGTACTTTTCTCACCTCTACTCCATCCAACATTATAACTTTATTAGGCCTTATCATCTTCCTTTTCATCACCATTACTTCACACTTTGCCATGATAACTTTCATTTCTTCATTCCATTCTTGTATTTGTCCCTGTACTTCTTCCTTCTCCCCCCTTACCATCAAGTCATCAACAAACATCATGGCTTTCATTCTCTCCTCCCCGAGTTTTCCTGACACTTTGTTCATGATCATCACCATTACAAATTACAAATAGTAATGGTGAGAAGGCACTCCCTGCTTCGATTAATTTTTCCACTCTCCATCATAAAACAACTACTGTTATCCTCAAACGTGCTTTTCACTCTCATTAATCCTCTTTCCACTTCGGCCTACTCAATTGCTTTCCAAACTGTATTTCTATCCTCACTATCGCCTTCTCCACAACCATAACTACCATCACCAAGTATTTCCAATCTTCATACCTTCTTCCCATCAGCTGCTGTATGACAAAGATCAGGTCTATTGTAGACCTCTGTTCCCTCTATCCGTGGTGTGCCTCTCCACCTTCCTTTAATTTTATTTCTTAAGCTCTTTTCCGGTAACTTCTCATATATTTTTGCACCATGTATTGTTCAGCGTTGTCCGCCTATTATTTGTACACCACTTCCTGTATACTTTCTTGAATACAAATATTATAACTCTCTTTTTCCAGTCTCTCAGTACCTTGTTCTCCTTCCAAACCACTCTCAGCAGCCTTCATAACCATTGTATATCTTCTTCACACGGTGCTCTTAACATTTCCACAGTCAGTTCATCCACACCCAGTGGTTTAGCTTGTTAAATCCTCTTTAATGCATCCTCCATCTCTTTCAATGTTGGCCCTCTTTCATCCTCTCCTATTTCTTTTCCTGCTCCTCTGTTCCACTCTAATTTCTTTACTCTTCTGGAATGAACATATTCTCAAAATATCTCATTCATAGTTATTTTTCTTCCTCTCATGTCTTCAAAATTCTTCCTTCTTCATCCATCATTCCAACTTCTTGGCTCTTTATCTTTTCTTCCTCTGTTACCTCACCCCTATTCTTAAAACTCCCTTTGAATGCTTTATTCTTCTCCCCCACTGCTACTTTCACCTTGTCACTCCCACCAGACTTTCCTTAAACCTTCACTATCTAACCTCTACACTTTGCATCCCATTTTTAGGTGTTGAAATAACATTGGTTTTCCTCAGACTCGGAGAAATGTGTGAAATTCACCGAAACATGTCGTCGTCCTGGAAGAAAAATATACATAAAATAAGGAGAAGTAAATAAAAATGAAGAATTAACCATAATATCAATGAAATAACACACGAATATATGCTTTAATACTAAGAATATATTTTTAAAAAGAAGATTGATTAACATATTCACTTTCATGGCTATCGGACCAATAGATTGCTTTGTTGGCAAATCCCTGAATATTTTTGAAAATATTAATAGAAAAGAAAGGGAAGAAGGGTGCATACAGCGTATTGACCTGTAAGGGGCTCTGTCCTTGAGAGCGACTGAAGTCAGGAGGGAGGATTGGAACCATCCTGTGAACTGGTCTATTCCCTCCATGTACAAGTCGGCCACCTTATCCTCCAGAACACATGACCACGAGATACCGCTATCAAACCAGATGTCCAAGATGTCCTGCACATACAAACATAAATAAACATATTTTAATTCAATGAGTGTACAAACCATTCTATTTTTAATATGAATTATTCCCACTTTAAAAACTGAACCAATTTCAGGGTGGCCACAGAAATTCCTAGTCTTTTCCAGGTTTTCCCTGATCATGTTTTACCCGTTTATATAACTGTTGGCCACTAAGTATGGACCGATCTTCAATGGCACACATGTTTGAAATGATATTAATTGTCTGTGACCTGCACTCGTGAGCACATTGAATAAGGTGTCAGTCTCGGTGATGGAGAGCTCCAGGGTCAAATGCATGTAGTTTGTTAAGAATAACAAGGAACGAGTCAGAACAGTGGAAACGTACAATATTGTCATTAGTTTAGTCTTTAATTCATTACTCATGCAAGTGAATACATAATTAAATACTTGATCGGATAAGGTCTCGTGGATTTGATCGAGTCCTCCTGTTCCACCTAAACCTAAACAAAGTTTGCACGCATGTGCATTAGATGACCTTGGTTCAGGTTAAGAAAATAATCAAAGCAACACAATGTGTCTGAAGGCTATTATCAGTTCACTTTATCTGTGATTGCCATAATGTACAACAGTGGAAATGAGTTCACAAAAAAAAATGTTTCTCTTGGTTTGATAAAATAACGATAATGCCTAATTTTTCCTGTTTCATGGTCAAATTCCCTTACTTTTCCCTGATTATTTCTTAGCTTTCAAATTTCCTGACTATTCCAGGTTCGTGGCCAACCTGAATTTGCACCTAATATTCACCAAGGCGGAAGAGTCCTGGTAACACGCTCATTACATCCTCGACAATATTGAATAAATTTACCAGTCAAAAGTGGTTTTAAATCTCTATTACGTTATTAATGTTGAAAATTGAAATCAATTTTTAATAATTTGTTACCGCCCAATCCCCCGACCCAGGTTTCATTCTATCGGAACTCATCAGGGAGGAGTGTGAAACGCGCAATGCAACTTCCTCTTTGTCCATTGGCAGCAGTGTAAAGTGTGAACTGTGTTCTTCTTTTCATTGTAAAGGCCATATTGTGTTTGTCCCCCTTTTATATGTTTCTATCCACCTTTCCTGTACCTTCTTCCAAATACAATACAATTACCTCATAAAGCAAAAAGAGGTTTTCCTTATTGAGTTATAATAATTTGTTAAACAACCGAATAATTTATAATTGGAAATGCCGATATTAACTTAAATTAATAGTCTATGCTTACTATTGCGTTTTAAAAATTGATTATAAAGTACATCAAGTGAAAGCTTAAAGAGCGATCTCGACTTGGCAATGCACAAACAAATATTTCCCCTGACCCCCCATCCACAAAATAAAATATGTAAATAATAATATTTGTGGATGATAAACCCACCTGTCCTTTCTCCAGTTCCTGAGCTGTAACTTTTTGTTCCGACAACCATTCCTCGGAGACCATCTGTTCGACAGGAAGAGACCACCATGCGTCAGTACCGTGTGTGTCCATCAGAGAGCACACCTGCTCCAGCAGTGACCTAGTCATGTATAAGAGTAGTGTAGAATACTTATCATAACAACATATTCACACATTTCACAAGGTTTATGATAGAAAACAAACAGTCATTTGATAATTATTAGCTTATGAATAATGTAATGTCCATGTTGAAGAATGTATACATCAGGTCAAATATCATTATTTTAATTTAAGCTTTAGTAGCTTACAAGTGTTGTTATATATATATATACACACACACACACACAAACACATATTTATACTCTCATCTCGATGGTTGGTCTAAATGGCGCTAGAAAAAACTCGCAATCCTAAGAATATTAGACTCACACAAACTTTTATAATTTGATATGATAGCAAGTAAGATGTATGTATTATTATTTAAACTAGAGATGGGCCACTCGAATCTTTGAATCCACCGAATCCTGACCAGGATTCAAGATTCGAGGATTCGGGATTTACTGGATTTGATGGCCGAATCTTTCACCTCATGAACAAAGCATAATATTTTGAATTCCAAAATTACTTAGTTAGGCCTACTTGAAAAGTACAACTTAATCAATGATCTTTATTTTGTCGGATGAAGGAGATTAGCATGATTACAGTCATTATAAAAAAAAAGTTTGATGTGGAAAATATTACGTGCCTAGTACCCTACGCTCCCACCTCTATGGGAAACTTGGACTCGACCGTTTCGGCACATGCTCACTTATAAAACTTTCAACTCACAAAAGCCGCTCAAATTTTGATTTATTTGATTCGGCTAGGAGTTCGAAATCCGACTACTCGCAGAGTCCTAATATACACGAAACAACTATGAAGTTTAATGTGAAACACATTTATGAAATTTTGAAGGCCAGTGTGCCTAAAAGCTGATTCTGACTTAAATGCAATACAAGGGATTTGGAATTGACTTTCCATATGATTAGAGTTATAACGTTGTGTGTGTGGCTATCACCTACCAGCGAATGATTATTCACTTTGGAAAAGCCATTAAAATCTATTTATTTTGTGTTTTTTGGTTTTCTCTTTTAGGAAGTTGCGTTGCGCGTTTCACACTCCTCCCTGATGAGTTCCGATAGAATGAAACCTAGGTCGGGGGATTGGGCGGTGACGATCAATTTTCTTTAAGAGACATCCATTACCTCTTTGTCCATTGGCAGCAGTGTAAAGTGTGAACTGTGTTCTTCTTTTCATTGTAAAGGCCATTTTGTGTTTGTCCCCCTTTTATATGTTTCTATCCACCTTTCCTGTACTTTCTTCCGAATATAATATAAGACATGGTCAGAAATGAAAATCACCTTACCTGTTAATAATTGCTCTTCCATCAACTTTATGATACAAAACAGGAATTGGAACACCCCACACTCGTTGGCGGGAAATGCACCAATATGGCCGTCGCTTAAGTTGGGACACCAAACCTCCGCCACTCATAGAGATACCGCTGTGCTTGGGATGAAACGATACTTCCTTGAGTCTTTCCTGGAACATTAATTTCAACCATTACTCAGGAATGTGAGCTAATAAAATATACCCGTAATGTGTTTTAGTGATAAGTGTTTATTCTGTGTCGTCACCCAGACAAGCGTGCCGACTATACATCCGTCTTTGAACCAGGATATATCTCGGTGCATCCGGTCTTCACACGGGGAATCTATATATTAACTTTATATAATATATCTCTATAAAGAAAACCTCTTTTTGCTTTATGAGGTAATTGTATTATATTTGTAAGAAATTACAGGAAAGGTGGATAGAAACATATAAAAGGGACGAACACAATATGGCTGTTACAGTTAAAAGAAGAACACAGTTCACACTTTACACTGCTGCCACTGGACAAAGAGGTAATGGCTGCTTCTTGAAGAAAATTGATCGTCACCGCCCAATCCCCCGACCCAGGTTTCATTACCTCTTTGTCCAGTGGCAGCAGTGTAAAGTGTGAACTGTGTTCTTCTTTTCATTGTAAAAGCCATTTTGTGTTCCTTCCTTTTATATGTTTCTATCCACCTTTCCTCTAACTTCTTCCAAATATTAAACATTAGCTTCGTTATTTTTAGTGCCGGTGTATAACATAAGCCACAGGGAATAGTAACCAAATCTTTAACTATGTTTGTATATTCATCATTTTGGTTTGAATTGTGAGACAAAACACTAAAGTAGGCCGACTAATACACAATGTCTAATTATAGATATAATCTGAACATGTTTTTAAAAGCTGACATTTCTTTTGAAGATTAAGTTGTAGCTTCTCAAGACACAATATTTTGAACTCTCACCTGTTGATGTTTAAGAAAAATAAATATCAGCGTCACAGCATAAATTATTGGTTGGTAAAACCTGGAAATTAGATAACTTTGTTTTACCATATTTACTAGGTTTAACCTTTTTTAGCCCATCTTACCCATTTGCCCCTTAAAACATTTATTCCTAAAAATTCTTTTTACCCTTTTTATCTAATTAATCTTTGACTCTTTTCTTTCCCTTTTTACTCCTTTTGTCCCTTTTCTGGGTCTTTAATCTTTTAACATTCTTTATTTATTTTACCCCTTTTAACCCTTATATCTATTTTTATTTACCTTTAGCCCTTTTTGACATTTTGGTTCTATTGCCCTTTCTAACTAAATTTACTTTTTAGCATTTTTTTTCCCTTTTGCATATTTTGATTAGAATTACTTTTTACCATGTTTACCCTAAAATATTGCCCTATTTACACCATTTACCTTTTCACCCCATTTACCTTTCATTCTTTCTTTTCCTTTGACCCCATTTGTGGAATTTTAATCATTTACCTTTTTTTTTCTACCCCATTCAAGCCCATTTTATTTAATTTTTTGATTTTTATTTTGCGCTTTTGCCAAGAGGCCAGCACCAAGTGAAGGGAGTAATGTTTTTTTTTAATTACATAGTTAAATTTTAAAATGATATATTTGCTCGAGAGCTTTGTGAGAAACTCGCTGGAGATTGACCCCTATTAATAACACACCATGGCCGTTTGCTTGATGCGGTCAGTGTCTATGAACCACTGATGACTGGCTCGCCAAATGACGGGCTGTTTGGTCCTCCAGTCGTAGGGGTAGCTGTGCACATAGTACTCCGTGTGCAAGATGTCACCAGAAAGCAGCTGTAACACTGCCTCTGTCCCCTTGGTCAGAACAGGCAAACCCCGCAAGCTGCCGGGGGCGTCGTCTGTGAAACGGCCATCTCTATCAACACGGCATTCCTGAAACCACAAGGTACAACAAGTCGGAGCCCTTTTGCCAACTAAGCTCATTTCGATACAATATTACAAAGAAAGTATTAAAAAACAACGCGTATACATTTTTGAATACACACTTTTTTTTCTATTAAATTCTTAGTCAGGGTGTCTACCATCCGGGAAAATCAGGGAAAACGGGAATTTGAAGTGATCGGGGAAAAACGGGAATAAGCCGGGAATTTGGTAAATCACAATAAAAAAAATCCGGGAAGATATTTTACTCAAAATATGAAATACAATAATCATTAAATCAGTAAATTAGGTCATTTTTTTGTTTGCAGCTGTGCAATATATTTCTAATTCCTAGTAAACAATTTTAATACAAATTAAAAAAAATATATATTCAAATTTTAAAACTTATTATTATTCATAAAAAATATTAATAGAAAAACGAGTGGCAAAGGGAGGGTGGGGAGGGGGAGTTAGAAGGATGTTACATACATTTTAGTGGGGAATTTTAGGAAATGATCAGGGGAAGTCGGGGATTTCATTGGTCAAGTAGAGTAGACACCATGTTAGTACAATAAAAGTTATTAATAAATAATCATAATGAAAAGTTCTGTGGCTGGCAACTATTTTAGAAAAGAGGAGGGTCAGATAATGTACAAGGTAGGTAAGTGTTTTACACCTCTGATATAAGTCTAGAATGCTAAACCGTGAGCATAAATTATTAGTAATTTATAAGATTTATTTCAAAACTCGCACTAAGTTATTCAACTGCTAAGATTCTGTTTGTTTAACATTTTCCATGAATGGCGGTCTAGAGGTAAGACATCCCGAGTTTTGTACTGAGGGATTGGGGTTCAATCCTCGGTCCCGACACAGATTTATCTGATTGCCAAACCCTTCCTTCACCTCTGACAAGACATATTGTGAATGTGAGGAATGCCAGGCCTCCACCGTGGTATCGGATCCCACGTTAAACTGTAGGTCCTCCATTACATCTCACAATCACCCTACCATTACAAATTAGTGTAATTGCGTATAACCCGAACGGGTAGTAAGATGCGGTTCTAATAATAATAATTTTCCATGAATAGCAGCTGAGAGTTATTACTACCTATATTTTAATTGTATTATATTTGGAAGAAGGTACAGGAAAGGTGGATAGAAACATATAAAAGGGGGACAAACACAATTCACACGTTACACTGCTGCCAATGGACAAAGAGGTAATGGACGTCTCTTAAAGAAAATTGATCGTCACCAGCCCTAAATTACTCCCAAATCAAGGGTCTTTGTGTAATATATTTTGTTCAGTGTTCTCATTGGGGGCCAATGTACCGAGACTGATCGTACTCCAATTTACATTCATAGGGTGACAGGTTAGTCAGCCATTGGACAAGTGTTTTAGTGCTATCGAGAAATTCATGAATTAGTTCTAGGAGATAACATCCACAAACAAAACACCATGTTATGAAATAGGACCAAGTAACTCTTTAATCCTTTAGGATATTCAATATTTGAATATTTGAGAAAATAATGAATTTGAGATTTTATTAGAATCTAAAAAGAAATTCAAATTTAGAACTGAACATGGTCTTAAAGGCCTAATGCTGCTTATTGATGGTCCAGTCCCAACAAAATTAACAATTAGACACCACACTATTAATTTAGAGCTTAAATAAATGTATGAATGTAATCGTAATCGTTCGTTATTATAACAACAAAATCCGCTTCATTGGCTGAACAATTTAGGACATCACTCTCGTGTTAAACCGGCCCGCTAATGGTTAGGCGGGGGGTTGAATTCTGGTCGGGTCACTGTAAGGGAGTAAGGGGGGGAGGGGTGTTTCCTAGCTGATTTTCCAATCGCCTTCCACAAAAATGAGGGTAGATTACCTCTAAAATTCCTCATCCCTACGACCTAGGAGTAATTATCATAAATACGTATAACCATAATGGTAGGATGCGCTGATAAAAGTATATTATAGATATCATTTAGTTACTATTTCTACTTTCTACAATTGAGGTTATGTGGTATAGAGCACTAGGCTAAATCATGGTTTAAATTAGGAGGGATAACCAGCACACTTACCTAGGTGATATTGGAGTAGAAATTGTTTAGATATAATACTAAAAAACACATTTTTAAGGACAAGCTTTCACTGTCACAGACAGCTTCATCAGGTCAGGAGAGTAGACTGAGTTCAACCAAAAGCATCAGTCTACTCTCCTGATGAAGCTGTCTGTGACAGTGAAAGCTTGTCCTTAAAAATGTGTTTGTGTGTTTTTTAGTGTTATATCTAAACAATTTCTACTCCAGTATCACCAAGGTAAGTGTTCTGGCTATCCCTCCTAATTCAAACCATATTTCTACTTTATATAATTGCATTATATTTTTGTTTTTTCTCGCGGGACATGGTTTTACACCTGTAGGCTGCAGCTCTTTTTGTTGTTTACAAGCTTTCAAAACAAAATATAATGGTTGTAAACACTCTGTGCAGTATTGCCAAACTAACAACTAATCAGTGCTTGCACAGCATCCACACTTTTGAGTCAAGGAAGTGTCTTAAAGTATTTGATATAAATAGAGCTATACTTTTAACAGTTAACAAAGCACCATTATATTTCCAAGTACTTATGATCAATATTTTTTTATACGCCTCGAGTTCGAATTTATGATTAGAGATTCGTAGATAAAAAAAATTTGTATTCATAAAATAGATGACTGAATCCAACTGTATTTATAGAATTAAAGTTTGTAAGTCTTACAACAGCCAAGTTATGCTTTAGTGCTGTCAAGAAATCGTCTGGTCCGTGAGCTGGCGCGCAATGAGCCAAGCCAGTGCCTTTTGTCACGTTCACATGGTCTCCGGGCAGGAAGGGTAGTTCTACTCCTGGACAACAGGGGTGCTGATAACTGGCTCCACTCAAACAGCTGCCTACAACAATACCAACACTATACACAGTTGGAACTTATTAATATGAAATACACTAGAAATCACCATGAACCAAAATGTGAAAAAAGCATCATGAATTTGGTTAGGATTCAAACCATTTGAACACCAAACTATAATTTTGATGTAGTTTGATGAAATTCTATAAAAATCATTTAAGAAATTACTATTAGTATTGTTTTATAAGCATAATGTATGTTCCAATCACAAATTAAGGGAACTATACTAGGATGGACAGTCTGTGAGCAAAGTATAAAACTGATTGAAGGTTTTTATTAGCCCCAATTATATTAATGTGTTAAAGATAACGAAGGTTTAATTTATAGAAAGTGTACCCGTATTTTCATGGGGGGTAGAGTGGAAAATAATTTAGTAAAATCCCCCCTTAGCAGACCCGACTGAGATGTGAACCCCAATCTCCCTGTCATACAAAGACCGTGCAGGGTCTGGTGAAAATGTCAAGTTAAAGGTTGATTGATTAGATTTAGATTAGAAGACAAGTTGAATAATGTCTGGTAGTCGAGTTGGGTAAAATCTGATAGTCAAGTTGGGTAAAGTATGATATAGTAAAGTTGGGTAAAGACTGGTTAAGTTGGAAAGACAAAAAATATATATATTTTGAGTCAAGTTCATCATGTTTAAATAAACCCAACATAAACTTATCTGCTATGTTTAATAAAGTTAACATTGTCGATAGTTAGAACCAGACTTTCAAACATTGTCGATAGTTAGAACCAGACTTTCAAACATTGTCGATAATTAGAACAAGTCTCTCAGAGTTTGTCCAACTCAAGGCTCTCTATTTACAAATGTATCTACTGGTTTATTCCTATGTTTTTTTGGTAATTCTTCTGATAGTAAATAAATGTTTTCCAAAAATGTAACTGTTTAAGAAATAATAGTAATGAGAAGAGCTCATGAAGAAAGTAAGAAAAAGTTGTAATTGCTTCTAGTGTGAAGAGCTCATGAAGAAAGTAAGAGAAAGTTGTAATTGCTTCTAATGTGAAGAGCTCATGAAGAAAGTAAGAGAAAGTTGTAATTGCTTCTAATGTGAAGAGCTCATGAAGAAAGTAAGAGAAAGTTGTAATTGCTTCTAATGTGAAGAGCTCATGAAGAAAGTAAGAGAAAGTTGTAATTGCTTCTAATGTGAAGAGTTCATGAAGAAAGTAAGAGAAAGTTGTAATTGCTTCTATCCAAGCCTAACCTACCATTATTTGAGAATGTTTTCTTAGAGAAATGTCAAGTTGTGTTTCCTAGCCTACCTGTGAAAGTGGCGAGCGCGGTGATCGTCTTGTTTAACTTGCCGCGCAAGCTATCTACCAGCTCCGAGGCGACAATGTAGGTGCACCCCGACGAGTCCAGGGTGCAGAGGGAATACTGCAGGTGGGGGTTGAAGCAGATGGCTTGAGTGAGAGGCAGGGTCCACGGAGTGGTGGTCCACACCAGAGCAAACACCTCCTCCGAGGTATGTGACCCGAGAGGCTCGGGAAGGCGAGTCAGGCGCAGGCGAGTGGTGACGGCCGTACTGCGGTGAGAGGGATTGTACTCCAGCTCTGCTTCTGCTAGAGCAGTCCTGATTCAATGACATATCATCATTACATGTCATGGAATACACATATCATATATATATTGTTTGCATGCAGTTTAAGAATAGATAAAATATTGTTTTTTGCTCGTGTCCTTACCTCGATGATGGAGACCAAAACACTGGTTTCATATCTCGAAATATTAAACCCTGCAACAAAAGATAAAAATGAATTAACCAAAGTTATGACAAAAATAATATGTTTAGCGTAGGATAAATATTATTATTATTATTATTACCACGTCTTACTACCCGTTCGGGCTATACGCACTTACGCTAATGTGTAATGGTGGGGTGATTGTGAGATGAAATGGAGGACCTACAGGCATTCTCACACATTCACAAGATGTCTTGTCAGAGGTGAAGGAAGGGTTTGGTAATCAGATAAATCTGTGCCGGGACCGAGGATTAACCCCCAGCACAAAAATCTAACATCTTACCCCCTTGACCACCAGGTCACCTTGTAGGATAAATTAAAATGGCAATGTGTATGTTTTACCATTTGTTTGTCTAGATTTAGCTAAGCACCTTTCGTCCAAGAAATGTCTCAGATTAAAGTGGCAATAATAAATTATTAAAAGTGGTCCATAGATGGTAATGTACACCTGTCCGCCATGACAACTTGTACCACATGACCACTACGGTAGGAACGTGTCACACGGACCACATAACTACAACATCTCTAGATGAGCGTGTACTTACAAGTTGAAACATGCGATAGAACTGCCAGAGCTGGTTCTTGATATATTTAGTGTCGAACGTGTAGTAGCAGTCGTCCCAGTCGGCCAGGATACCCCAACATCTAAACACACTCTGTTGCTTGTCAATAGCTTCGACCGCGACGTCTCGAGCTGTCACACACAAAACATTTACATGTCAAACTTAGGAAGAAAATACTTTGTGCACATCCATCACATCATTTTGTAATCATATATATTAACTAAAGGTTTACTGTTCTTATAATTCTATCACATTTCAAAAATAAAGCTACTCAAATAGTTAAAAACGTTGTCAAGATTTAATGATTTTGATTAAAAATCTGATTTTTAATAAATTAAGTAAATAAATTCCAGTAAAATGCGCATTGGCGATAATTTTAAACAGTCAAGTCAAAATTTAGGGGTACATTCCAATTTTAGCTTTGTTTTTGAAATCAAAATGGAATACTAATCATTTCTATTTTGAGAATAGCATGAAATCATCAAATATGGGGAAAATGTATAGAAATGCTTGCTACTATCACACTGATAGTCCTTGAATGAGGCGAGATATCAAACAATATGTTACATCCTAGTGTTCCTACCCAAATATCTCATTCTTGAGTTGCTTTGAATAAATAGTGGATTCTAACGTTTTGGCTGAAAAGGAGAAAGAAAAGACTAGAATTTAATAATAATAATATTTAGCACCACGCCTTACTACCCGTTCGGGTTATACGCTTTAAGTACTAGTTACTCTAATGGATTAGGAATTGGGAAGGTTGAATTAGAGGAAGTGACCCCGCATTTAAGTGGAGGGAGAGTGGAAAACCATTTAGGAAAAACCACCCCCAGGTCACCCGACCGAGATTCGAACCTCGATCTCCCCGTCCTCGGCAGACGAGCTCAACACGACACGCGCGTTAGCCAACTACGCCACCTAGGCGGGTCAGAAGTTAAAATGATGGATGAAGAAGGAAGAACATTGAAGAAGAGAAAGATAAAAAAAAAGGAACTATGTATCATGAGATCTTTTGAGAAGATGTTCGACTTGAAAGAGGAACAGGATGAGAGAGAGAGAGAGAGAGAGAGAAACAGAGGAGCAAGAGGAGGAAAGAGGTGGAGGACGTATTAAAGAGGATGAAGCACAGGGCGTGGACTAACTGAATGTAGAAATGATAAGAGCAGCAGGTGAAGCAGGTATGCCACGGTTATACAGGGTGCTGAGAGTGGTTTGGAAGCTGAACAAGGTACTCAAAGTTTGGAAAGAGGGAGTTAAATACCTTATTTTCAATAAAGGAGACAGGAAGAGGTGCACAATTATAGGAGGATAACAGTAATGTACCACTGTACAGAAAAATGAGAAGATACTGGAAAAGAGAATAAGGAATAAAATGAAAGGAAGGTAGAGAGAGGAACAGCATGGATTTATGGAACAGAGGGTTACAATAGACCTGATCTTTGCCATACGAGAGCTGATGGGAAGAAGGTATGAATATGGGAAAGACTTGGTGATGGTATTTATGGTTGTGGAGAAGGAATATGATAGCGTGGATAGAAATAAAGTTTGGAAAGCGATGGAGGAGGCCAAAGTGGAAAGAGGAGTTCTAATGAAAGGGAAGGGCATATATGAAGCTAACAGGAGTTGTGGGAGGACAAAGAGATTACAAATAAAAAATGAAGTGAAGCAGTGGAGTGGCCTTTCGCCACTACCATTTGTAATGGTAATATAAATGGTCAAGAACAAAGCGCCAGGAAAACTCGCAGAACTGAGGACGTGAAGGAGTGTGGAATAAAATTTAGCAAGACGAAGTGTGGAGTGATGGTAGTGATAAAGAAGAGGCTGAGATGGTATGGGCATGTATTGAGGACTTATATATTTACATTCTACATACTCCCTAAGATGTATTCACATAACAGGTTTTAATTCCACAGAGCAGGAAGATAAAACAAGTAGTAAACATTTTGAATGTCTGACCTCGTTTAGTAATATTTTTCCCACGGTGCCTTAGTACCCGTTATGATTGCATGCATAGGAAATGATTATACTAGTGGATTAAGGGTGAGAAAAGTAACGTTTTAGAGGAAGTGTACTCAAATTTGTACGGACAAAGGGTGAAAAAACTACCTTCAGTACACCCAACTCCAGTCGCCCTAACTCCCCTGCAAACCCGAGCATGCGTGTGACCCACACACGACCAACAACATGAGTGTGGTAATATTAATCTTGGCGCCGTAGTCTGTTTTGTTTTGTGCACCAAGGACCTCATGAATACCAACCTTTCTTGCGAACATCAACGGCAGATAACGAGGACTGTTTAGCCAAGTCCCCTTGCAACACTTTGAGCTCAATCGGAAGTCCGTGACAGTCCCAGCCGGGGACATAGTGCACTTTATGTCCTTGTAGCAGCTTGTGGCGAAGTGTGATATCTTTCAGAATCTAACAGACGAGAAAAAATAAAAAGATCCTAATTATTATTATTATTAGCACTGCGTCTTACTACCCGTTCGGGTTATACGCACTTACGCTAATGTGTGATGGTAGGGTGATTGTGAGATGAAATGGAGGACCTACAGTTTAACGTGGGATCCGAACCACGGTGGAGGCCAGGCATTCCTCACATTCACAAGATGTCTTGTCAGAGGTGAAGGAAGGGTTTGGTAATCAGATAAATCTATGCCGGGACCGAGGACTGAACCCCGGCCGCCAGCACAAAGATTGGTTATATTGAATGGGGCAGAGTTGAAGACTAAGTAAGTTCATAATATCATACTAGCTGATCCTAAAGATTATTCTTTAGACAGTTTGTTAGAGTATAAAGTTCTTACTGTCGTAATTAATAGTGTGCTAGATATTGTAACCAAACCTTGTAGCACACAGATAGGGTGTAACGTGGATGACTCAACATAAGGATAGGTGGCGTACTTTTGTAAGTGCAACAATGAACTTTCAAGTTCTTAACGCCATGGAGTGAGTAAATATTTGATTTATATTATCCAAGTTCACCGAAGTGGTAGGAAATAGTTGAAAATCTTTAGAACTTGGGGGTATTCACAAATTAGAATAGTATGGGCCCCAACCCTTCCCTTGTGACTATGCTACTGGACTGTAATATAAACTGTACATTTATACTACCATAGTGATGATTAATATAATATGAGCATGCATGTATATTAACAAATGAAGCAACCCAGACAAGATAGGGGTTTCCCAACGCAAACTATTTACTTCAATGCAGCGACTTCTCGGTCTCGGCACAGATTTATCTGATTGCCAAACCCCTCCTTCACCTCTGACAAGACCTCTTGTGAATGTGAGGAATGCCAGGTCTCCACCGTGGTTCGGATTCCACGTTAAACTGTAGGTCCATAGGTCCTCCATTTCATCTCACAATCACCCTACCATTACACATTAGCGTAAGTGCGTATAACCCGAACTGGTAGTAAGACGTGGTGTTATAATAATAATAATGATGCAGCGACTGAAACAATATTCTGAAGAAATACCTAACATGGAAAAAGTGATGAACACTTTGATATGAAAATACATTTAGTGTCTACTATTACAGTCTTTGTGAGGTGGAAAGATGAGAGTCCTGGACACTGACCTGAGTATTTAGAAGCTCAATAGACACGGATGTGCGTAGCACACACTTTACACTGATTGGAGCTAACCCTCTGTGAGAACTACTAGTCGGCAGTTTTACGAGGACTAATCCAAAATCAAACGCAAACTGGCTGGTAAAAAAAGTCATAAATGGAGAAAATAAAACTTGTATACATAGCTATAGTAATTCTCCACGTAGTCACTGCTCAAATTCAAGCACTTATTGTACTGTGGCACCAGCTTCTGCCATCCCACACCAGGAACAGCACTTAGTATATCACATCGTGGCACCAGCTTCTGCCATCCCACACCAGGAACAGCACTTAGTATATCATACCGTGGCACCAGCTTCTGCCATCCCACACCAGGAACAGCACTGAGTATATCATATCGTGGCACCAGCTTCTGCCATCCCACACCAGGAACAGCACTGAGTATATCGTACCGTGGCATCAGCTTCTGCCATCCCACACCAGGAACAGCACTGAGTATATCATATCGTGGCACCAGCTTCTGCCATCCCACACCAGGAATAGCACTGAGTATATCGTACCGTGGCACCAGCTTCTGCCATCCCACACCAGGAACAGCACTGACAGCCAGTAGTTGAGCTCCTGGGTGGTTTCAAAGCGCTGAGTAGCCAGCCACAAAGTCATCTTTCTAAAGAGATGGTTAGCTCATGGCGCCAAGCCCAGTTTAACAGTTCAAGTTAGGACTTTGTTCAAGCCGCAGTGCGGGGCTGAGCGTTGTTGTGGAGGATAGCAACACCTTTGATGAGTATCCTGTGCCTTTTATTGGATCGACCTATGAAGCTTTCTCAGCGTTTCACAATAAACTAGAGGCAATGTTCTTTAGCAAGAGAGCACCCAGCACCACAACGGGTCTCTCACAAACGCTTTACTTGGGCAGTTCAACTGGGAGATTTCTGACCACCCGCCTTACAGCCTGGACTTTGCTCCAAGCAATAAACATCTCTGGCTGGCTAGCTGCTCAGTGCTTTGAAACCAATAAGGAGCTCATGGATGAAGTCAACACTGGCTGGGTGTCCTGGATGAAGTCAACAACTGGCTGGGTATCCCGGGTGAAGTCAACAACTGGCTGGGTATCCCGGATGAAGTCAACAACTGGCTGGGTATCCCGGATGAAGTCAACAACTGGCTGGGTATCCCGGATGAAGTCAACAACTGGCTGGGTAGCCCGGGTGAAGTCAACAACTGGCTGGGTAAGCCCGGGTGAAGTCAACAACTGGCTGGGTATCCCGGGTGAAGTCAACAACTGGCTGGGTATCTTGGATGAAGTCAACAACTGGCTGGGTATCCCGGGTGAAGTCAACACTGGGTATCCTGGATGAAGGATTGCAAAAGATGGTGCCATGGTACAAGTGTTTGAATTTGGGTGGTCACTATGTGGAAAATTAATGGATACTGTTTTGGACCCCTTCTCATGAATTCAAAAAGTTATGGATGAAGTGTGTTTTAAAGAACTGTATATAAAGTTTGCTTTTAATACTTCAACCACAGAGACTCACACGTTTTCAGAAGTAATTTCGATATATTAAGTTTTAAAATTTACTTTCTTTTAAAAAAAAACTCCCTACGTTCTATTTGAAAATCAGGTGATTAGCTGTCTTCCTTCACCCAATAGGAAGCTAGCCTTCACAACATTAAGTTGCCAGGAGTTCTCCTATTAGTTGGTTTTAGCACTGGTGACAAGGGGTCCAAGAAGCAAGGAGTAGGTCATTTATAAGCAGTTTGTATATCTAAATCTACACAGAAAAATTATAATCGCGACCGAAACCTAGTAATATCACACAGAAAACATAATTTTGAACTGCACTATATCTCTGTTTCTCCGCGTCAGTTCGTAACTGGACAAATAGTGTATCATTTTAATGTCATTTTGATAAATATGAACATGAAATAAACAAATAAATTGTGTACAATGTTAAATATCAACTAATTTAAAAAATAAACCACTAAATAGTCCCACAGTGAGAAACACGTGAAATCAGATCATATCCGTGTGATAGCAAGTGCGTAGTAAGGCATACATGGGTCCACATCCGCATCATCATCATCATCATCATCAGTAAAAATCTGGAATCACTACAACATAATAAGTTTTTCCCTCTATTTTTTATTCTTTTTACCAGCCAATTGGAGGGTGATTTTTGAATAGCCATTGGGAACTATGTAACTTCATCCCCATTGGTTCGTGAATGGGAAGTGCGAGGTAAAACCCAAGATGGAGACAGGGGGATGAAGTAACTTTTGACAGTTGTCCTGCGGTGTCGTGAAGGTGTCACCGACATTACTCTTGTGAATGATGGGTGTGTTTAGTGGTGGTAGTGGTGCGCATCGCTCAGGAGCAGTTTTACTTAAAACACACTCAGAATACTGTAGCTCGACAATACAAGTAAGAGTCTAACTAGTTTCGCATTCCGACCCCTCCTGTGTCGATTCCAAACCTCCTGACTTAGAGAAAGAGACAATATTGTTTTGTCCTCTTATTAGATTGTGTTATATCATAATGTATTAGTGTCACTAACTCAGTTGGGCTACGTTAGTCCCAAGATAGTAAAAAATGTATAATCAAATATCCATTTAACAATGAATTTGGCTTATTTATTCAATTTTAAGAAGCTTTCTTGCAATGTTGAATTCAAACACTTTTATCTTAAATTATAAATTATCAAGAGATATATTATTATGGGTTAAAAAGAGGTGAGTGAGTTGAATTAAATAAGATTTCCATGGTGACCTGGCAGTCTAGGGGTAAGGTGTCAGACTTCTGTGCTGGCGGCCGGGGTTCAATCCTCGGTCCCGGCATAGATTTATCTAGATTACCAAACCCTTCCTTCACCTCTGACAAGACATCTTGTGAATGTGGGGAATGCCAGGCCTCCACCGTGGTTCGGATTCCACCTCACAATCACCCTACCATTACACATTAGCGTAAGTGCGTACAACCCGAACGGGTAGTAATACGCGGTGCTAGTAATAATAATAATAATAATAATAAGATTTCAAAGGTTTTAACCAAAATCGATGGTGACTCTAATAGTAATGTTAAATGTTAATAGAGACCTCGACTGACCTTATTGATGGCATGCCCCATGTGAGGTTTGCCATTGGCATAGGGCGGGCCATCGTGTAACACAAAATCTGGCCCAGTCACATTTTTCCTTTGCCAGGCGTACAAAGATGAAAATCCACACGTCTGAAAAATAAAAATGTGTTTTCTTCAATACCTTAAAAAAATTTANATGTGTTTTCTTCAATACCTTAAAAAAATTTAGCACAAATCAAAGCGACAAGGCTAGGTACTGGAAATTGGCAAAACTTATTTTTATTACTAGTTAGCAACACTTGTGAGGTTCGCTCAGTGGTGGTTCTCTGCAATAAAATAGTTAAATTGTGGTTTATTACAATATTAGCATTCCTATTAAACAACAATAAGCTTCCCATAGAATAAATCACCTGCATTAATTAATAATGCATTGATTATAATTTTAGAAATAAACCTGGTTTTATTTGGAGGCCCTGGACTAGAACTGCCACCAAGAATACTAATATTGTTCTCTCTTTAATTTATTAGTGACCTTTATATATACTATATATATTGTATATATAGTATATATAAAGAGAGAGAGAAAGCTGAAATGCAACCTGAGGTAGGAATTTAAAAAACAAGATGGGCTATTTAAGGATTTTTTTAAGGAGGTTCTTCTGAGATGATCTACAAAAGTCTTAAAAATACAGTTGTGGAGTTTCAGTCACATTGAAAAATGGGAAATACTTGGTAATAGTTGTTTTAACTTTCTATCTTTTTTTTCCTCATTGTCGGACTCTGGTTGTGGCTGTTATGGTGTATTGTGAGGCCTGAGGGTTGAGTATTAGTTTATGGGCCGGAGAGCGGTTTCTTGGAAGGAGAGTTGGCGGAGTACGTGTCGTCTTGCTTCTTTCTTGATTTTTACCTCCCTTTCGGTGAGTCGAGCTTGAGTGTACCAACTCGGATGGGGGTCCACAGAAGAGGCGTGGGTCCAGACATCCTTAGGAAGAGGCTCTTTGCATTAGTTGCAATGACATATGCCGTACAGGCGGTTGGAGAGGGATTGACATTCTGAGAACCGAAATAAGGAGTGTTGTTTGACTGGCAGGAACAGGGTGGAGGGAGGTGAGATATCTAAGCTGTGGCGTGCGCATTGGGTGGCGGGCTCTGCAAACTGGAGCGCTAGAGTCGGCGTCAGCTCAGTGTGGGCTGACCCGACGCGAGAGGTGAGGAGGATTACCTGGTCTGACTCAAACAGTCAACACCTCTCTGCGAATGGCTAGTCTAGAGCCGGAGCCGTTGACCAATGCGCACGCTCACGAGTCGAAGGAAGCCTCTTGTGTGTTGTATATTCAATAAATTAATTATACAAGTATATTTCCATCCACGGCTTGA
>CABEEJ010005036.1:0-23119 GCA_901482245.1 Timema douglasi
CGATTTCCGGGAAGAGGATCGAAAGGTCTGACTTGACTGTGGGGAATCGGTTTGACGCGGTTGGTTACATATCCATTCCCCATCTGAGGCCGACAGTGGCGCCACTATAAGGATTCATACGCACAAGAAACTTATATATGACCTACCGCTTGCCTCTTGGACCCCTTGTCACCAGTGTTAAAACTAACTAATAGAAAAGTTTCTGGCAACCTGATGTGAAGGCTGGCTTTCTATTGGGTAGAGGGAGCCAGCATGTCACATGATTTTTCTAAATACAACGCAATTGATCTTTTAAATTATTATTATTATTATTATTATTATTATTATTTAGCACCGCGTCCTACTACCCGTTCGGTTTATACGCTTTTAAGTACTAATTATGCAAATAGATTAGGAATTGGGAAGGTTGAATTAGAGGAAGTGCACCCGCATTTGCGTGGAGGGAGAGTGGAAAACCATTTAGGAAAAGAGACACCCCCAGTTCACCCGACCGAGATTCGAACCTTGATCTCCCCGTCCTCAGCAGTCGATCTCAACACGACTAGCGCGTTAGCCAACTACGCCACCGAGGCGGGTGAATTTTTAAAGAAGAAAAATAAGTTTGAAGCGCAATATATTGAAATTATTTCTGAAGACGCGGGATTCTTCATGGATGAAGTATTAAAAGCAAATTTTAGATGCAGTTCTTTAAAGAAAAATACACTTCATCCATGACTTTTTGAATATATGAAAGAGGTCCAGAACAGTCTCTTTACACTATATATGATTCCTAACCATTTCCCGAAACGCCTCTTTATCAGTATAATAATATCTACTACATAAATTTATCAATATTTTCACATATTAATTATTTACATTTACATTATTCAATTCTTAAAATCATTCGATTATGCCCATCACTAGCCCCGACTGACACTACTCAAACCTTATGTAGAAATTGATCAGACTTTGAAGCTTTTTAGTTGCACGATTTGCCGCTATATGAGTAGGCGTTGTGATCGTTGCGATTCGGTGTGATGTTTTAAAATTTAAATAATGAACATGAGTCATGTACAAAATGTCGGCGTAATGTTATGTCTATAACAACATTAGCTTTGTTTAGATTTATAAGACTTGATTTCTACACAATGGCATTACATGTCAAAAATAAAAATAGATGTAAGTTTCCAGATTGTTTTAAAACCAACGTTTCAATGTTTATTACGCCCTCAAATTTCAATAGACGTAAATTGTGGGAAAATAATATAAGAAAGATTTCTGGTCAAGAGAACTTTAGAATAAAATCTAATGATAGATTTTGTGAAAAACATTTTTGGCCAAAAGATGTTCTTCGGGAGTGGGTAGTAACAGATAATGATGGAAGAATTTTGCAAAAGGTAAGTGTGTGATGATTGTTTTTCATAATTTAAGGTTAGTTTTTCTCTTAAATATTATCACATTAATTGACCAATGTTAACAATAAAATTAATATCTAGATATCAATTACCACTACTCCTATCTCGTTGGCTAATTTTATATTGATTTATACTAGTGATTTTTCTAATGCCTTAACTTTAACATTATTTATATACAAAAAATGTGAAAGTGTATTTTTAATTGGGAATAGACCTCTAGAACAGATACAAATAAAACATTTTATTTTCTCAAAACAGCAAATCATTAAGAAATTTCTATTAGCATTTATAATTTGAAGGAAAAGGCAATCAAAATTATACTATAATCATTTTTATACCTATTTAATCAATTTTTTTTTTATTCAGACATTTAACAAAAATTAAGATCCAGACAAAGTACCTAAACTACAAGTTGTTTATTTGACTTCAAGGTCCCCTATTGTTAAAAATTTGAATTTAGTTGCGCATGAAAGGTTAGAAATGTTAAGTAAGAAGGGAACTATGCTCAAAAACAATATGGCTTAGGGACTACCCATACATGTCAATTTTTGGTTAAATATTAAAAACCGATCATTTATTATATCAATAGGCCTGCACTCACAAATATATGGAGAATTGTTAAAAACTAAAATTATAAATACCTATTGACTTTTTTATATAATAAATAGTTGAAAACCAAACTCACCAAATTCATGGTGTACCGCTTGACCACGTATCAGTAAAATTACACAACTAGAATTATCTATTTATTATAATCAATTAGCATCACATCTTCACTACTAATTTCGATTAAGATGTTATATGGTTCTTATTCACTTGAGCTCAATCAAACTGTACCTTTCACCCACAAATAAATTAAAATTTTGGACATTAGTTAGTAATAGGTGTGCAAAGGTTTGAAACTTCGACTTGGCATTGGGGAAAATATCAGCTTCGACTTTGCTTCGAAATCAATTTTGGTTTCGGCATTTATAAATCTTCAACAATACAAATTATATTTACGGCTAAAATACTCAATTTATGTTAAATTATTGCCATCCTGAGTTATCTACATTAGTTACCGGAACTTAAATTTATTTTTATTTGAAATAATCTGCGGTAGGCCTAGGTCTAAATGAATATAATGGTTTGACAGTTCTTGAATTATCAGACTGTAGTTAAAAAATTGTGGACTAGGGCTAAGTCATTTTCTCAACGGTTTCGGTGCCTAAAGCTAGAAAATAAGCTCATTTTTTTTATAAAGAACAAAACACTTAACAATAATATTTGAACTTCGATTCTGCTTCGAGAATGTTTCATACATGTTACTTGATTAGATCTTGCTTTGAGTTGAAAAAGTGGACTTGGCATTCCCTTACTAACTAAAGAAACAATGGGGATTAAAAAATATAACATAACTTATCATAAAGCATCGGGTGTCAAACCACGTGTTCATGTTCTCCCTTTAGGTCTTAGGCATAATTTTTTGCCATGTGGTCTAAATAGTGTAAAAATAATTATTTTAAGGCTAAAAATATATATAACTCAACCATTAGATTTTTATCATGCCTAGTGCACAAACAAGTAGGCCTAATTTTTTAATGATTATAGGCTGACTTATATTTTTTAATAACTTTATCAAACAATGTTATTAATTACATTAAACACTTAAAAACAGCTGATGTTTCAATATTAGGACTACCTACTTTCATCCTAAAAATTAGAAAATAATAACTCTACTTGTATACTTTACTGTGTTAGCTGTCCAGTCAAAGAACAAACCGCATTGTTATTTGAATGTATAGCTAGTCCTTAACACAAACATACCTTACTTAAAAATCCAATAAAACATTAAGGTGTGATGGAAGGGGACACGAGAAAAGGCCATTGTTTTTTAATTTCTTATGTCAACTTTTTTTCTGTACAAAATAAATCAAATATTGCTCCGGTAGAAACATTGGAGTTTAATTTTCTTCACATGTTGATATCAACAGTTTTTGAATATCTGTCATGAGTATAGTGGCATTAGCGAGCCTATCTAACAAACTTTTTAAATGAAGAGAAAAAGTTATCATTAAATTCCAGAACACCCTTGATAGATATTAAAGAAATCTTGAGGCCATCATGTGGAGAAAATTAGAACAGTATTTTATTTACTTTGGCAAAAAAAATATTTATTTTTTATAAAAACTGCACAAACACTGTATTTTTCTCTATCCCCTTCAATCCCACCTTGAATTTCGGATATAGCTACGCTCATGGGTTTCCAGCTTAAAAGTGCTAGAGGGCCACAATTAAAGCCACACATGTCTAATTGTAGGTCTCATAATAAGCTAATTTTTGTGATGTTATGCAAAAACATAAGTTACTATCAAAATATGACACAAGTTTATTACTGAATGAACATTAGTTGGAGCGTTCATAGATTCCCCCATGCAAGTCAAAAGTTTCATTTCTTGGCTAAAATCATAAATTTTACTGCAGTAGATTAGGTACTTTTCCTAAAAACATTGCAGGCCTCACGGAAGAAGATTGAAGACTGCCAGTTGGAAGCTCTTGACTTAGCTAATCATAATTTTAAAAAGCAACAAATAATTGATTGAAATATTGTTCACACTTATTGCATGTCTCATTGTCTAGGTTCCATACTTAAAGCCACACTTGTCTAAGACTGCAGTCCCGATGAACATACCAGATTTTAATTTTCACAATGTTGTTGTCGTAAGGCCTAAAAGACATTTCAAGAAAGCCTTCGAAGAAGATATAACTAACAATGGAACAAATACTACTAAATTAGTAAGTTAATTTAACCACATAAATTGTGATGTATTGGTGATAGATTGTGAAAAATTGTGTAAAGTGTGATAGCTATGGAATTAAATGTGTGATATATAAATAACTACGGAAGCACTCTTATCATATTTGTGCTTTCAATTTTTTTATTTTGATGTTTGGCACTTTTTCAGACCAACTATAAGAGAGTTTGTTTGCTTGAAGTACCACCACACGAATATAAGTCTAATGAACCACTACTTGGACAGGTTAGTTCAACATTCTCCTTCTTTTTTTTTTCAGGACATCTATTTAAAGCACTGGCCTAACATTATTTGACCAAAGTTATTATTCACATCTATAACAACTGTTTTTAATATTTATTTGTTTTATTGTTTTTGACACTAATGTATCTTTCAGGACACTCTTGTAACTGAAACATCTGGCAGATTCTTAGAAGGGATGTCTTCAGACTACAAACCTTATGAAATAATCCACCCATTTCTATCATCAAGTACTACAAAAGATAATGAATTAATCCACTCACCTCCATCATCAAGCACTCCAAAAGATCATGAATTAAGGCATGTAAAACAGGAATGTGATGTGGATATTGCACCAGAGCAAAATTTATTTGACTTACTAACAAGCCATGCTATTCCACTTCCATCTGGTTGGCAACAGCTCAATCATTGTGGCGAAGAAAAATTTGTAATTTTTTTCAATTGGGAAATTAATAATAATAACCTGCCAGTTTGGATGAAAGCTATTTATATAAGTAGTGATTTAACTTTTCGATTTACTTGTCGTGGAGAAGTAATTGACATTTCACATTTAGGAACAATACAAAACAAAATTGTGGTAGAGAATGATGTCCACACTCTTATAGACTCTGTAAATATGATGAACTTATGCCAGGGAGTTATGAAAAGTTGAAAATACTCTCATGATAGTTCTATTGAACATGGAAGTCAATGTACATAATGATGTATGGAGGGCGAATAATTGTTTGGTATAGTTTGGTGTAGAAATTTGTGAAGATGTTTACTTAATAAAAACCTATTGTGGTTAGATTGAGTCGAGAAATTTGAGTTCAGAAATTTACAACATAAAATACATACAAACCAAGTGGTAAATAAACAAGTTTTGAATAAGACATCACTCTTGAAGAAAATATTGGTGAAAAACAAAAGCAGTGTTAAAGCCATATCAAAAGATGTGTTTGTAAAAAAAAAATGGAAGATCTAAATCTGTCAGTTTTTGAAAAAATAGTAATGAAGGAGAGTTTTATGTCCTCGAAGGTAAAGAGCAAACAGGTTAATTGCTACTCTGAGAATTGGCTTATGCTTTTTTATTTTGTTGCATTTTTGATCACCAAGTGCTTATAAGTTTGTTTGTGAAAGTAATATTCTTCCTTTACCATGTATTTGTACTATAATGCATTACTTTGGTGTCATGTAGCATTGATGAAGAATTTTTCAGGTTCTAAGAAAGAGCCCTAGATAGCCAACCAATGTAGCAATGACATGGTATACTAATGCTGGATGGAATTTCCTTAAGAGAAACTGCTTCTGTATGGAGTCAAACACTAACTTATAAAGTTTTGATAGATTTTGGCAATGAGGCCAAAGGTGAGACCACAATGAGGGACAAAGCCAACCATGGTTTTGTGTTAATGCTTCTGATGTTTGCGGATTCTTTCAGGCGACCTATGGCGGTATTCGCTTCTAAAGGACCAACCAATAGCTTAGTCCTAACTCAAATCATTTTAAAAGTAATCGTGCTACTAGAAAATGCAGGAGTATTTGTAGATGCTATCGTGACAGATACTGTATTCGCCAATAGAAAGAAGTGGAAAGAACTGGGTGTCAATGGCACACTTGTGGAGGGAAAAACATTCTTCTTACATCCATATGATGACACAAGAAAAATATATATATATATTTTTTCTGATGCACCACATTTAATTAAATATGTCCATAATAGACTTGCCAGTGACGTGTCTTCAGAAGGACTAAAGGTAACTTCACTAAATTTAATTAAATAAAACTTAAGGATTTTATGTTTTTGAGTGCAATAAAATAATGTTTTATCGTTTTTAGAACGGGGTCCCTTTAGAGTTATATGCTTAAGCACTAATTATGCTAACGGGCTAGTAATCGGGAAGGTTGAATATAGAGGAAGTGAACCCCCATTTTTTGTGGAGGGAGAGTGGAAAACCATTTAGGAAAAACCACCCCCAGTTCACCCGACCGAGACTCGAACTTCGATCTCCCCATCCTCGGCAATCTAGCTCAACACGAAGCTAGCATGTTAGCTAACTACGCCACCGAGGCAGGAATATAAAATAAAATAATATGAATTTATCATCTTATATTTACTGTCCATGGTAGATGTTATCTTTAAAATGTCATTTGAAGCTTAATTTTATATAAACTACATTCCATATTATTATAATTATAGATTAGTTCACAATTGAGCTAAGCTCATATGTATTTGAATTTATTTTAGGTTGACTCTGAAAAGAATTTAATAGTGAAGTGGAATCATCTTCAAATATTGAATGGAGCTGGTTGTAAGCACCCTGCAGCTTTATGTGTGTGTTCAAAATTATCGAATGCTCACATAAATTTGACGAAAACAAATAAGATGAGAGTACGTCATGCAACACAGGTAATCTATAACTTAGACATGGGCCAACATTTTGGCTCATCCGATAATGTGAGCATCTACTGAACTAAGGATTCTGGGTTTAATGTTTTGTTTGGTTAATTTTTATTATGCTTTAATTTATTATTTATTTAGTTTTAAATGTTATAATATTCATTACAACATAAAATAGTTAATTTACCTATTAGCACCCCATTCTACCACCCTTATTGGTTATATACATGTATTGATAATTCCTGATTATCAATTTTATTTATTAGAGTTGATTCAAATCCAAATCTTTATTTTACTTTTGAATCTCTATATTCTTAAACTTGAATTTGAATTTGAATATTGAAAAAATATATATAATAATAGGAATAGGTGACAATTTTTTCCATAATCCATTCATTAAAACATTAATGTGCTTAGTTACTTGTGAAATTATTGGTCTGGGAGCTGATTGTTGAGTTCTTATAATGATATTCACCAAGAATAACCAACAGGCAGTATCGAAGATTTAAAACAAATTTCATTTGAAAAATTATTATTATTTTTTTATTTTAAGGATTTGACTCTCAAATACCCAAATATCTTTAAGGATTCCAGATATTCGAGTGTCCCACCCCTCTTATTTACTGTGTCTACTATATTGATTGCCCTATATTATATCTTATCCCAGGTTTTCAATAATTCTTTTGCTACTGGATCAGAACTTTACCTGCATTATAAAACCAAAAAACTAGAAAACTGTCAAGAAACAGTACTTTCAACAATCTTTTTGGTGCTCTTAACATACACTATGCAGCGTAAGGGTTAAGAATATAGGGTTTTGACTTTAAGGTAAGCACAATGTCAATAGTAAAAAACTAGAGTTGTGATTAAATACTCTTATGTTTATGTGAGTAATAATTCATAATTTGATTTAGGAGAACTAAACATATATTGCAGTATGCTTTATATTTCAAAATTGACATACTGATACCTACTGCGAGAGAGACGCCTTAGCCCTATTTTATTTACTTATTTGTATTTTAAGGTATTAGCAAACTCATTAAAGTGGCTAAATTAATGGGAAACAAAAGTACACCAAGGGAAAATCAGAAAGGAACAATTTCTTACTAAAGTCACAGCTGACTGACTGTAGGCCGTATGTAAGAGCTTAACCAAGTAGATGGTAAGTGGACACTAGTGTGGGTTTGCTTCTGTTATTATAGTTTAATAGGTGGAGAGATAATGTGCTCAGAACCACACTATCGATCCACTAAGCATTCACTAACATTCTTGCATACCACCCGAAGAGTGACAATTCTGTCTGTGATGGAGTTAGCAACATACCTTTTGAATGAATGCCATTTTGTGTATGTGTTAACTGCAAATATGAGCCAAGATCCACTTGAGGTAAATATTCTTTTATTTTATTATCTTCTTCTACTACAAGCATCATTGCCGTAGCCAAGGGGGAAAAAAGAAAATATTTAATTATTTGCTCCTCTGTATGTTTCTTTTCTATCCTTCAACTCCCCTTTCCCCTTGTTTCGAGTTAAAAAGGGCGTGTGTATCAAATACCTACTGGTCTCATAGGTCCAACACTAATCATGGATAGCAAACACCTGCTAGGAAAATTTATGTGTGTTTGATACTTCAATATCTTTTCCCAATCACTAGATAGGATTTCAAAACAATTAAAAATATTTATCAAAATATAAACATTCATACTGAAATAAGCTATAACGTTGTCTTTCATAGTTCATACAAGCGAATTTTAGATATTTTAACCTAGTCTGTAACATTTTATGTTTCCAGAACTTCTTTGGTATGATACGCCAAGCTGCAAGCTCAAATGATCACCCATCTACACCAACAGTCCTTCATTTGTATAGAATTTTATCAATTTTCAGCATTTTGAAATCACCAAAGTATGGGAATTGTTATGCTTCAGAAGAAACATCTCCGTTTTTGTCTCTCGGTGATCTTGAGAAAATCTGCTGAGAGGGCAAGAATTCTTCCAAAATAGAAGAGTTGAAATCCCGTTTGAACGGGTTGGTTCTTCAAGATGACTGGGACTGTGACAAAATTAATGAAGACCACAATTAATCTTGAGTTCTAATTATAGACTGCAGAGTTTATTATGTTACTGGATATTTATGTAGGCAGTTACTAAAAATATCTTTTTGAGCACAGTGTATTGCTACTCTTCCTGAACATTCACATACTAACTCAAATGGGGTGATTCACATTGATGGAGAGTTAAAAATATTTAGAGAAAAATACCCTCAATACACCCAGCAGGGGTTTGAACCTCAACCTCCTTGTTACCGGTACTCCATTTTATCACGATATAGATACCTCAGATCATTGGGATACCAATTAAAAAACAAATATATTTTTAACTTATTTCTGATTTAAAAAAAAAGGTATTTGTATATAGGATTGGTAGGGAACCATGTGTGTCACATTTTTCTAAAATATGTGCAATTAAGAATTTGAACAAACTTCTTGGAACCATATATATAAAACCATGTCAAATATTTTGGTACAAAAGATATTTTATAGAATTTATTTATTACCCGTTCTAGCAATATGCATATGTACTAACTACTCTAATGCATCAAGGCTGAGGAAGGTTGAATTTAGAGAAAGTATGCATGAATTTTTAGGGAGCCAAAGGGGAAAACCAATTTGTAAAAACCACCCTCAATACACCTGATCAAGATTCATTGACATAATTAAAATAAATATACACATTAAGGACGGGTAGTAAGACGAGCTAAACAAAAGTATAGAATATAAGTAAACAAACAAATTAATTTTTTTGTTGAGGTAACATGCCCAAAGTTTGTGAATATGGCCTTCTAATCAGTTTGAGTTCATGGTCACTGAAGAAAGTTTTTACAAATAAGAAAAAAATAAATATTGCGCAACATTGATACCTTAGCACTGAATTATTACAGGTGTAGTGTTATTTTAAATGTTCTTTTATTGAGGGGTGCAGAATATCTTCAGAGATCCAATTTTTCCCCAAAACATAACATTGAAAAAAAAAGTAAAACATTGAATTTTTTTTATAAAGGTTGAAGCGAATAAGGATTATGACTTGCTACATAGTTTAGAAAATTAAAACACATTTCTAATCAGTTATTTTTATAGTACCTACCTTATAAAAAATTTAGTTTTCTACCAGCTCCTTGTGTGCATTACATATTGTTTGTTATTGATCATTAATTGACACCAATAGGCTTACTGGTACCAACATTTAATTTCATATCTTGATAGTAAGAGGCAATAGAGGGAGGGCTTGGTTTAATTGTTGATTTTCATAGACTTTTCGTTTTTTCGTAGACTCGCCACTACAACAAGGTATATCACTATCAACCACACTAGGGGAAATACTATTGCTATTTACAACTATGAGTTTTTCCTGATCACATAATTTACGTTTTACAAAACTTTCAATACTCTCTTGATCCTTACTTTTAGGTTTTTCTTGGGTATGTTTATTAGATACATGATATCAGAGTTTATTATGTCTGCCATGCCATTCACAATAAGCACAGTTGACATAATAAACATTTGTTTCACTAAACCATCTAATTTTTTATAAACATTGATCTAGTGTACAATGTACAAACCCTAATAGGTCCACTAAATACAACAATTTCATGGCTACACAATTATTACAATACGCATGTCACGAGGTTAAATAAACCGTGCGGACATCACCGTGTAATTAGGTTGCGATATAAGGTTGACTGAATTCAAATTAAAACAAAACATCGCTCACCCTATCCTACCCTCCCCCGCCTGCTCGCCATAGCTACCAAACACCCGAGGTGGGGTAGGTGAATGATGACTCATCGCTCAATCACGCCTTTAGCCAGGTTAAATTATTAGATTTTTCCTTTGCCCCTTATCTCAACCTCTTGACACATTATCTTAGCCCCTAGACACCGCAACTCTTTGTGCTTACACCAGCACTGCCTCGCTATGACACATACTGGTAATATCAGTGTTGAGTGTTATTGGCCTTTGTTTTTCATACAAATAAAACTACCATATCAGAACCAGATGGTACTAAGAACATCAACAAAATTGTTGGACTTTTCCCCACCCCAAGTTTCCCCAGGACTGCTTTAATTTCCCCCGAACTTTGTTCGTGCATTCGGACATATTCTGCGCCTCTGCTTGTATCTACAAAAAGTGATAGATCTAGATCACATTTCACGTATAGCTTGTTTAAATAATGTTTATTACTATCTTAAATGTGTTCCTTTTTACATAATTGATTAGCCATGTTTCCTTAAATGTAGTGTTACACTGTCAATATTCTAGGAAGAAAAAATGGAAATTTTTAAAATGACCCATTAGGAGGGTACAGGCATCAATTTATTTTGCTTAACACATTTTTATTAATGTGAGTGCAAATATCAAGGTGCCTAATATACACGTTTCGATACTAGAGCATAGATCCAAAACTTTAAATGATATTAAAAATCAATAAAAAAAACAAGATTAATTCCAATTCCACTGAAATCCAACCCAAATTTAAATTGGTTTATTTGGATTTCAAAATAACTAAATATACAAATCTCGTTCATATACTTTTTTTTGTCTGTTTCAAAAAGAGTACATTTTGAAATTTAAACAAAAAAAGAAAGAACACACATACAATTCAAAAAAACATGGTTAGTTACCAATTTAAGATGCTTTTAAAAAAGGTTTGGGAATGTTTAAACAATCAAAAAGTGTACCTATTGTTAATTTTATCACTAATATAGCTTATTAATAAACTATTGCTTGTTATATGTAGAGGAAAATGAAAATAGCATTATTACTAAAATGTGTCGGGGTATCCTTTTCATGACCAACATTGATATGATTATGTAATTATTACATTGCAGTGAAACTTCTTGTTTGGCAAGTGCAAACAATAGAAAATATTTTCTATTGTAATTTAGTATTTAAATATGTATATGGTTTGAAACATGTTACAGATTATTAATAATGTTAATGATATACAATTGTAATTATTATGTGAAAATACAGTATCGGATAAGAGTAAAATTATTATATTTAATAGTCTAAATATGTAGCTTGTTTAATAAGGGTCCAATTCCAAAGAAACAATATGTATGACTTTCAGACATATAGTTGCATGTGGGCTACCTCACAACTGTAGGAGGAAAAGAGATTTGGGGTTATTCTCCTTCCAAATTTTGAGATCATTGGGTGTATTTAGAAGATATATATTTCAAATTGTTGATAAGGTAATCATCATAAATGGATGAACCTGCTTCGAATATAAATCATTGGCAGAGGAATGGAAGCGAGTTTGCCACATGTCCTTGTTTAGTAATAAAACAATAATAATGTTAGTGATTTTAGTGATTTATTTAACGATAAAACATTTCTATTAGTTAATAGTGGCTTAGTAATTTAGCAAATTTTTAATTATAGGCAAGGGCTTGCGGGGTATATAATTTGCTCCTTTGGCCCACTTCTCTCTCCCACCTGATCATTGTATATGTATTATACTTAGCCACACAAGAAAAAAAAAAAGTTTGAGCTTTATCATAAACAACAAAACACTATACGTTGTTTGATATAAAGTGCAATGATTAAACTCATCAAAGGCACATGTAACAATTCCAGAATGATGGGCATTAATAACCAACCATCTTTTAGCAAATCTCATTAATATAATTATATTTTTACACTATTGGGCTCAAGAATGCCCCCATTTATATGTTTTTATGTATGAAGCCAATTAATAAATGAGAATAATTAGAAGCCTATCTCTTAAAATGTATAATAAAAAACTTGTATGTTTGGTATTATGAGCTTGAATTAAGAACTGACTAAATTTATAATTATTGATTACATTGACAATCAATAAAAGATAGTTTACACTCTCTTTTACAATTTAACTATTTTCTAACCCTTCTCCTATTCCTATTGTTGATGGTTTTGATAAAGGTATTGATATTTAAAAACTATATAACCTAGAGGTAAAACTCGGATATATTGCCAGGCTAGGAATATTCTATATTTGAAAGATTTACTGTGAAAAAAAAATTCAAACTCCAGCCTTAAAACTCGTCTAACCAATACATTTACTAACTAAACTACTAGGGACCTGGTCAAATTTCGAAACATCTTTCTATCACAAATAAGTGTTCTGAACTAAAGCTTCAGGGGGTCAATTATTCCAATTTAGTCAGATTCTACAAATATATAAAGTCAGCTTTTTATAAGTTTTTGTAATGATATCCATAAGTATTTTACAAATCTAATACAAAGTTAGTCAAGGGTTTCAAAAGTATGAATCTATCCACTTTGTGCTACCTAAGTAAAGTTTTTTTTTAAGTATTGATTATTATAGTTGAAAATGCATCAATTAAAAAAATATTTATTGATTGGTCCTGGAACATTAAAACTTTTATAGCTGAGTCACCTCACCACCTACAAAAATGGCATTGAATGCCAGTTTTGCTGATGCTTCAGTTTGGATTAAAACAATTTCCTATCAAATTGCCTCGCATATATGTTAGAGGCCCCATTTTATACATTATACTCAAATTTATAAAAAAGGGGGGAGGGGGGGAAACAAGTGTATTTTAGTCCTATCACTCGCCTCAGTGGCCTAGTTAGCCAACACACTGGTATAGTGTTAAGCTAGACTGCCGAGGACAAGGAGATCGATGTTTGAATCTCGGTCGGGTGAACTGGAGGTGGCTTTATGTAAATGGTTTGCCACACTCCATCCATGTAAATGGGGGCTCACTTCCTCTACATTAACTCTTACTTATTCCTAGCCATTAGCATAATTAGCACTTAAAGTGTATAACTTGAATGAGTAGTAAGATGTGGTTCTAAATTAAATTAAGTCATCCTCGATCCCCAAGCCACCACAAAAACAGTGACTTTTTTATTCCCTCTAAATAGGCTCTAGCATTCTCAAAAAATAGTCTAAAACTTAAATAACTTAAATCTAATTAGAATTTCCACAACTGCAAAACTAATTAAAAAAAACTCATTCAAAATTTCATATAAATTCCATTTAACATGTTTGAGTGTTAGGTTATTCAAAGCATGTTCAACTCATTTGCCTGACTTTGAACTTGGATTTTAGGTTTCATGTCCAAATCTCGGGCAGGTGATCTTCGAGTGGATTTTAAGAGTGTTATTTACATTCGAAAGTTTTTGACATAATAAAAAGTACCCCCTTTTTTTAAGGCACTTGCCACAAAAATATTAAATTATTCATAGAGGCAGCACTGTGTCTAGGAGGGTATAAGGGACAATTGACCCTGGGCCACATTTCCCACAAAAATTATTAAATAAACTACAGTTATTCTAAATTTTGCATCAAATAGTGTACAAATATAGAATATTCCACCATTGTGCTACCACTGTTGGTCCACAGAAAACTAACAGTGCAATGGTGCAAACAGGAATTTACTTTTGTTAACTGAATTGGATTGATTGTTTGCATTTAACTAAGTACAGTCAATGGGTTGCTCAATATTCCATAAAAAATGAAAAATTATAAAGTAACACAATTATCGTGTACGTATCAATATATCATAACGGCTTAGTGCTAAAACTGAAAAACTGCCGAACAAAGAGGGTCTTCGAGTTTTTTTTTGCCCTGGGCCTCACATTTTCTTAAAACGACCCTGAATAAAGGGCTGAAACTACTCACATCCTGATATGTTAAACTATTATTATTACAGTCATTTAATTAAGTAGTATTTAGGGATGATGCCATCAATAACTCTTGACGCATGGGCCAAATACATGGTAGTATTTGAGAAATGTCTACTTGCAGGCGGGAAAGAAACCTGGGACCATTACCAAAGTATTATATTTAAATCACATTTTTTTAATAGTAAGACGATATTGAAACTTTATAGACTGTTATGCAAGAACAAAATGAGTAAAAGTGAAGGGTGCATGGCATTGATTTGCCTTGGTATCGAGCCGTCTGTAAGAACATACCCTATAAGAATGCAAATAAACACCACTTGCTTATTTCATTCTTGCATTTGTCCTTATGCCTTTATTGAAGGAAACACTCCTAATTTTTGCATTCAGAAAAATTACCCTAAATCAGCATTAAATCAAAAATCCCCTCGGATGTAATTTGAGAGATGGTAAGACTGAGTAACTGACTCATTGTCAATGTTGGAGCATGCGCAGTGTCAGTTATGGGTTGTGTTTAATGGCGGGTCTCGTACAGGTCATAATTGGTTTTATTAAAGTGTTTGTTTTTATATTTTATTTCATTTAGCATATTATTTATTTTAACTTAATATGAATTTATATTTATACATGTGTGTCGGTAGAGGAACGTGTAGTTTGTAAAAAATTATTAGTTAAATCTTTTTCAAGGCTTGGCTTTATTAAGTGAGATTGTTAAAACTGGTAGACAAACACCTGATCTTCTGCAACTTTTAATAATTACTATAGTTTCTTAATCCACAGATTTACGTTAATTTATTTTTATGAAATTGTTATTTTTCTACTCTACTCCCAAAATGGCCATTTTAAAATTAGTTAATGATTTATAGTTTATTTTGACTTAAATCATGCTCCCAAGAATTTAATGCAAAGAAAAAATGCTGCTTGACCAGCTCTCGAGCCCACCAACTGCCACTGAGTATTACTATATTACCATATATTTAAATTGGCTCTTTGCTTGTATAGCCTATTGCTTTCAGAAGCTATATTATTATATTTGAAGTTCGATAACTATAATGAAATAAGGTAGCTTAAAACTTAATTAGATGTGTTTGAATAACAAACTTTGTATAGTAGTTTTACATTCAAACTATCATTTGAGTTATAGGGATTGTAGGAAGTAATAATATATTACAACATATTTAAAGTTGTCTCTCAGCTTGTATATATTGCTTTCAGAAACCATATTATATTTTTAATGTTCGATAACTATAATGAAATAAGTTCGCTAAAAACCTGATTACTTTTGTTAGAATGACAAACTTTGTGTAGAAGTCTTAAGTTCAAACGATCATTTAGCTAATTGACTTGAAGAAAGTATTACTATTTCAGCCATAATCGATTTATTTAAAGAAACAAGTCATGAGTGTTGAACTTAAGCTTATTACACACTTGGAAACAGATTGTTGGCAAACATTAAAGAAACATTGTTTCGCGTCCAGACTACAATGATGAAATATCTGTTTCCCATACAGAGTGCAGTTGAATGAAAGATGTTTGTTGAGGATGCTGCTATGGCTTGTGCTTTGTATGTACAGTAGCCTCATGGCTTCTTTGGTGCTGACTGACAGCTCACAGCTAACTTCTGACAGTCAACATCTAGGTATATAACTAAATGTTGACTGTCAGAAGTGACAGCTGCTAAACACATGTTTTTGCAGATCATATGGTTCAGCGTAGGGATACATAATTTGGTCTGGTAACTTTTCAAAGCCATCAACTGTGAGCTGTCATTCAGCACCAAAGAAGTCGTGGGGCTACTGTAGTTATGAGCTGTTCAAGAAGACAGAGAAGAATAAAACAATGGTGGGTTTGTGTTCATTTACACTAACTGAAAACTGTCCACTTATTTTATTAAAATCATCATGTTTTTTATGCAATTTTTACAGTCCTCAACTTTCACATTCTACAACAGTGTATTTGTATGAAATATTTAAATCACTTTCGGAGTTTTTTCGGTAACCACGACATAACAAAAGGAGATATCGGTAACTGATGTACTCAGAGCGGTATGCAAGAATTTTCAGTGGACCGATAGTGTGGTTGCAAGCAAACCAATGCTAGTCTCAACAAATAATCCAAATAGCAGAATCAGACCGGCCCACGTTGCTTGTTGGAAATGTTGGCAACCATTGTTTTTTGTAAGACCTAGTACTCACTAGAAAACATTTCCTCGTAAACATTGTTGGCCAACAATTTTTCATGTTGCCTTTGTGTTTACCAGCAAGGAAAACATGTTTCCCGTGATCCATTTCAAATGGGTTACAAGAAACAATGTTGGCCAACATTTACGACAACAAGCAACGTGGGCCGGTCTGACTTTGCTATTTGGATGCTTTGTTGACACTAGTGTGGGTTTGCTTGTGTAATCATCGGTTAAAAGGTGGAGTGATAGTGTACCTGGGCGACACTATCGGTCCACTGAGCATTCTCGCATACCGGCCCGAGTACATCAGATACTGACATCTCCTTTTATCATGTCTTGGTTAGCCGAAAAAACTCTGGAATTGATTGAAATATTTCATACAAATACACTGTTGTGGGACGTGACAATTGAGGACTGTAAAAATTGTGTAAAATACAGAATGTTTTTAATAAAATAATTGGGACACTTTTCATTTAGTGTAAATGAAAATGAACCCACCACCATTTTCTTCTCTGTCTTCTTGAACAGCTCATAACAACATATATAGCACAAGCCATAGCGTCATCCTTCTCAAGAGATCTCTTTCACTCAACTGAACTCTGTACGGGAAACAAATATCTGAACGCGAAACAATGTTTGCCAACAATTGGTTTCCCATGTTGACCAACAATGTTTCCAAGTGCGTACTAAGCTTAAACCATCTGAAATGGATCCCGGGAAACATGTTTTCCTCGCTGGGAAACCAAAAGGCAACATGAAAAAATGTTGGGTAACAGTTTGGGAACATGTTGGCAAACAATGTTTCCTAGTGTGTACTAAGCTTTAGTTATGCTCTTAAAACCTTTTATTAGCCCATTTATTTCATTTAACTAATCATAAATTGATATATCTTGTTATATTCATAGAAATTAGAGAATGATGTCGAAATGCCACATTGCCTTGTAAGTGTGTAAGAAATACCTGAAAGTTTCTTCCTCTCTTTCACAATGGTGTGCAGACGACAGCTCAAAAATTTTAGCCGCAGATGTCCATCCAGTTATTATTAATGAAATCAATGGTTGTAACAGATGATTTTATAGCGACTAGTTTTAAAATGTGATATATCTCTTCATGCTCTTGAGAAATTTGATTATTTAATTAACTACTCTGTTAATATTAAAAAGATATTTTATTGTTTTTAACTTATTATTGTTAATGTTGCTTATATAACCAGTTAACTAACTAGGAACTTGTTGAGTGGTAGTTTCAAGGAGATTTTTGTTATGTCAATGTTTCTAAGTAGAACAGTTCATAATATGTTATGAAAGGGTAAGAGTTAGAACATTTAAAAATAAAAATAAGGGGTTTCTGTTTATTTTCTCGAATTGGTTAGGAAGTATTATTGTTTCTTTTTTTTACCACATCTCAATCCTACCTATGGAATTCTGAATAAGTAGTATAGTTCTAATCTTGTTATCCCTCGCTGCAGCTTCGGGGGTAACTCGTTTATGTCACTACGGCAATGTCGTGTTACGTCCGACCCGTGTGGGTAGGGGTAGGAGAAAGCTCGGCAAGATTGTTACTGCGACGTGAGTGGCGGTGGGAGGTAAATGATGACGGCGGAAGGAAAGGGAGTTAAGACAAAATTGCTCTTTACAAACACGACAATTTATTAGCTCTTTCAAACGGCGCACCCGGGTTGAGTAGTCACTCTCCGGCTGCCCTCTGACGCCGCCATTCCCTTGTTTGCCTCGCAACCAGCTCCGACTGTCAGAAGCGACCCTCAGAGAAGGTAGTTGGCTTGTTAATACCTAAGAGTACCGATCTGTAGTCACAGACCATAATCTCTTTTTGTGGAAGTGTTTATTGATTGTGGGAGACAAATGGAGTTTGGGAAAGGAGTTGTGAATTGGAGAGCGTGTTATGTTGTGGAGTACCTATATCAGGCCCTAGTACACTGTGATGGTAAACACAAGTACAGTCAGACCCGATGTGTAAGTTGAGGTGTGTGATTTCTCGATGAGCTGAAATAAAGAACAAATTCGTGTTAGACACAAAGTGATAAGTGATTGCGAATTTGTGAAAAATGATTTCTTGATGTTTGTCAAGTTGGATAGAGTGGATGGGTTAGCTAAGGATATAAGTGATGGGCACTAAGACGGGCTAGTCGGGGGGTTTGTGGGGCTGGGTAGGGACCTCCACTCCAGTCTTGGCTTTTTGTATTTCCTGGGTTCTCTGGGGTTATACTGCCCAAAGTTTCTAACTTTCGTTTTCCTCCAGCAGTAGGGTTTTGCTGTAGAAACTTCTGTCCCGGTCTTGGTTCCAGTCTCTGCATGGATGAACACGTTGTTTGTTCTTGTTGTTACACCAAGTATACATATGAGTACTTGCTTTTGAACCACTTGGAGCTGATTCAATATATTTGGTGCCGCATAGCTTCATGCTTCGCAGGCATAAACGAGTAGCGGCAGGATTAGACTTCTATAGAGGATAAGTTTTGTTGAGTTGTTCAGCTGCTGGCTCTTGGAGAGTGAATAGTTCCTGACAAATACCCCCATTGCTCTTTTCCTCGTATATTCAACGCGGGGTTTACAATTGAGGCGGGAGTCTATTGTGACGCCAAGGTATCTAAATTTGTTTGAGCAGAGGATGATTTCACCCAGAACCCTAAACTGGTCCTGTGGCTGAATCCTCCTTTTAGATATTCTGATGGCCGTGGATTTTGCTGGGCTTACTCTTATCCTCCACTTCTCCAGCCAGTCATCGAACTGGTCCAGGAACCTTTGCATATGTTTAAAAGCATATTTGATGTTTCTGTGCTAAGTGAAGAAGAGAGTGTCATCAGAAACAGCCTATTCCTAATTTTTGGATTGGTGGGGATGTCGGCGACATATACGCTGTAGAGAAAAGGTGATAAGGCAGATCCCTGTGGCACTCCCGCTCTGATGTTGTGAAAGGCTGACCTCTTTCCTTCCATTTTTACTCTAAAGTAGTATCCGTGTAGGAAGTTTTTTACCGTATGAATGTATGCCTTAGGGAAGTTGAAGGTGATCATTTTTCGAAGGAGGCCAGCTTGCCAGAAAAATTCAAACCTCATTTAGACTGAAGGCCTGTTCTCAAACTAAATAAATATATGGACAGATACCATGCACCTGGGTACTGAACTTGGACTCTTCATGAGTACTAATCAAAATATGAGTCCAGTGTTCCTATTAGCAAAAATTCCACAAAGACACTTAAGAAACCACTCAGATTAATACCAGGCTTAGACTCTAAGCCTACCAAAAAAGTCCACCTAACTTTAAGTGTTACTAAATCAAGTGAGACCTAACATAATAACCAACAGAAATTCACAGAGTAATAAGATATCTTAACTAACGAAATATGAAACCATAGAGTTCCTTAACTCGTAATAATAGAGAGAGAAAAAAACCCTCAACAATTACATTGTGAACATGTAATACAAAATCTTTACTTGTTAATGATTAAAAAAAACAGACAAAGCTGGCCAAGATACGACTTCCCAGCATCCGGAAATAGTCTCCGTGGTGTCTTTCCAGATGAAAGAAAGGCTACAAATCTCTTAAAACTCCTACTAGTCCACAAAATCGGTTTAGGCTAACATCAGGCTACGCAAAAGGGGTTCTATCTTCTGCAATATTCTATCATAAAAGGGAGGAACACAGACTCGGGTGACTAAATCCACACAAAATAAAAACAACATCTAAATAGCTTATCCGGAGGGTAAAATAAATTATGGAGGGAATGTAAAAAAAACAACGTTGAAACCCCAGAGCTAACTGGCCTATCTAATTAGCTCCTAAAGCACTTCTAAGGAATAAAAAAAAACCTTGGTGGTGAAGTCTCTCATAAGGCCACATGTGTTTCTGACTTCCCCAACAACAGTTTCCTGGCACACCTCACCAGCAAAATAATATCTCTTTAACTTCTCATAATGATTCTGCGACGACATGACAAAAAAAAAATCCTTTCAGACTAGCGCTTCACTGAGGAGGTTGGAACAACTTTCCAAGACCCAGAGAAAGTGCAGGCATCTATCTCATTCAAAAGAAGTGTCCCTCAGGAAAAGTCGTCTACATGATATCCTGGAATAACACTCTTCCTAGTCACCACTGCTATGGTCTACCTGCACACATCAACGGTCCGGGCTTCAAATATTGACGAATACAAACTTGCTGTCTCGGTCTCCAAACTTGGCCAAGCTGGTTCGCTGAGGTTTTGTTTCTCTTCTACCATACATGTGTACCATAGTCGCTCTAGTCAGCTGAAGATAATAATACCAAATTAAACATATAAAATTATCGGAGTTCATGAAAAAATATATATCTTCTAAAGTGAAATAAAATGTGTGTCTCTTCTTATTCTCCTCTTGTGTTCTTACCTCTCTTTCCTGCTTATGTACTTCCCCTATCCCTTTGTTCTTGTTATACTTGTCCTCCTAGTTATCTGATTGTAGTAAATCTTCCCTTAGCTAAAATAAAAACTCCTCTATCCCTGCCAATTCGGCGTCCCAAACCTGTAAAACCTCCACCCCATCTGGGCCGCTAAGCCGCAAGTTGACCTTTTTCATCCTTCAATATGACGTTCACATCAAAAGGCCGAGGAGATCGGTCAGAGTAGGGTGAGGGATTAGGTCCCCGGTAACAATGATTACTCCTAGCTGTAGACTCGTTCCGGTGAGACGAATGTTGTAGTGGTTGTAGTTGGGAGGACTGTTGAGGGTCATTATTATATCTTTGGTCCCTCTCACTGGAGTAAGGGTGGTTACGATCATTCGGTCCGTTAACTCGAGGTGGCCTCCACTCCCTTGCTACAGGATTGAGGCACTCCCTGTCGTTAGGTCCTCTGTCCGGGTGACGTTGGGAAGAGTTGCACAAACCTACATTACCACCCTGGTCAAATCTATGGGGCCTGTCTCTCCACCATAGGCCTCCTTGGTGGAATCTTTCTTGTTGACCGCGAGGTTGCTCATCCCTCCTAAACCCCCACTACAGGGTTTGGTGGGTGAACACACGGATGACACTCCACGGTCACGCTTCCGTTCTTCTTCTAGCGCATCAAGTCTCTGGAGACCCGCTCTAAACTCCTATAGGGACTCATATACAGTTCCGATTAGCAATTCTCTGAATCTGAAAGACAACTGGTGGGTCACCATGTGCACAATTTCGGTGTCTGTGATTTGTGACTCAAAGTGGCGGCTCTTGGCGTAGCTGTCCGCCAAGTAGCCATCTAAGGTCCCTTCTTGCTCGATGTATCGGGAAGCATGAAGTTTAACGCGCAATTGTCCCTGTGTCTCGGCTGACCAAAACATTCCCAAGAAACTCGACCATAAATCCGGAACTTAGACAGCGGTGGTTTGTATGCTGGGAGGAGAAACAAAAGTGTGAGTTAGGTCAAGTGGAGGGATAGAGGTGGTTGGTAGGTCAGGTGTCCTAACCTCGTCCCCAAACTCCTCTAACAACTGAGGAATCACAGTTACCTCCTCCTCTTATACGATCTCCTGTGACTCCATCTTAATCGTATCCGAAGTCTGACTTACTGTGGAATCCGTATCTCTAATTTTACTTCTAAGGAAATAACCTTCAGGTTTCATACCTCATGACCTAACCACAATTTAATAGCAGTTGTCTTTGTGAAACCTTTTCTAGTAAGATACATTTTTCCCAACATGAAAGAAGGCGCCACTGTGGATTTTTATTTATAATTTTTTAATCTCTAATAATACTTTAACGATAATGAGGATGTGTATTTTAATAGGAAAGTGGGGGGGATTTTTTTAATATATATATATATATATATACATATGTATATACACATGAAGCATTTATCTATTTATTAACTTTAAGTCCGGTGACGTCAACAAAAAGAACCTAAGATAGGTGATAAATTAATTGTAGACTTGTTCAGACAAAATAAAAATGTGATTACAATATTTGGGTTCACAAACAACATTAACTTTTTACTACAATTATCTCAGGGTAAAAAAAAACAACATAATATTACAACAACAAAAATTGAGCACGGGACTCTCTCAGACCCTCTGGGTCATGTTGGAAAAAATATACCTTTACTGTTTAAGTGAACTTATTGAACAAGCAACTATTTAATAAACAATTGGAAATCTTTAAATATATATATATTTCTAAAAAGAAACTTTTTTTTTAATTTAGCCAAAGTAACGACTTCGACGAATGCAAGGACTTTATTTAGTATTAATTATTTTAGTGTCCAACGACCAACCTCATTGAGGAAATTGCCTATAAAGGTATACTATATATATATATATATATATAATACCTTTATAGTCAATTTCCAAAGTAACGACTTCGACGAATGCAAGGACTGTATATATACCTTTATAGTCAACCTCATTGAGGAAATTGACTATAAAGGTATTATATATATATATATTATTATATATATATATATATATATA